>JABASC010003125.1:0-15146 GCA_019776185.1 Plutomurus gul
TATGTGCACTCTTATAACACGTTATAATTTTTCAAGATGGACGCCTACTATCGAATTGAAGCTCTTAATGCGGGTAGGATATCCCTACCCTATCCTTTGAATTGGCCGCATTCATCGTATGCTGAAGAGAGGGAACTATGCGGAAAGAATCGGCGCTGGAGCTCCCGTCTACCTGGCAGCTGTTTTGGAATATTTAACGGCGGAAATTTTGGAATTGGCAGGAAATGCCGCCCGGGACAACAAGAAGGGGCGCATAATCCCTCGTCACATTCAATTGGCAATCCGAAATGACGAAGAATTAAATAAAATCTTGAATGGAGTCACCATCGCACAAGGAGGAGTCCTGCCAAACATCCACGCTGTCCTTTTGCCGAAGAAAAAGCGTGCCACTACCGACGAAGCTCAATCAGCTGAGTAAATTAAATTCTGCCTACTGAAACGACCTCTTTCGAATTATGGACCGTCCACCATCTACTGATTTGTACCCAACGGCCCTTTTAAGGGCCACCAAGTTTTCCAGAGAGCAAAGAGTTCTTTTTTCTAACCAATGACATTCATTAAATATTTCAACCTCATCCGACGATTGCTTTTCTATTTATATGCACTTAAAAAAACAGCTTTAATCAAAGTTTGGAAGAGTTACTACAAAGTTGGAGATGGAAACAGCTGACTTACAATCGAGCTCATTCTTGGGGTATAATGATATTTTCGTTTTGTATGCACTTGTATCGCGCGAGTTACAAAATGAATGTGAAATATTTAAATACCATCAAGATAAACGTGAATAAAAATGAATTATCCAAAAAATTTGTCATTTCTGAAGAATTAGATTCTATTCGAGGTAACACGTGATTATTGTCTAATCAGATAATGGAAAGGCCACGACGGACCACATTCAAACTGTTGTCCAAAGAAATATTATTCAGAAATCATAAAGAAAATATTGAAAAGTATGTAAATACCAAACTGATCGCCAGGTCTTGTTGCTAACAAATGCAATCAATTCATAATTCAGATAAATAATATTAGTATTCAAACAAAATAATTTCGTTTTGTATTGTGTTTTACACGACTAAATTAAAATTCTTCAATAATTTGGCCAGTCAGTAGTAGGCTTTGCATTTATTTTGCTCTTAGGAAAATTTGTTGGCCCTGAAAAGGGCCGTTGGTTTGGTTCTTTCGGTACACGGTCGGAATTTCAATTGGGAGCCAGTTTTCTTGATGCCGTCAGCTCAGCTGGGGACTAGACTTTCGGCAGTTACACTCTTTTCCACCACCTTCTTCTTTGATGCGGCTTTAGGCTTGGCGGCGGGTTCTTTTGCAGCGGTCTTCTTGACTTTGAGCGATCCGGTGGTCTTTTCTTTCTTTGCTTTTGGCTGCTTCTCCTTGGCGGCGGGCTTGGCTTTCTCCTCGGGCCCTGCCTGCACCGGAAGTCTGAAAGACCCCGAAGCTCCTGTTCCTTGCACCAGAAGTCCCTTGCTGACAGCATTCTTGATGGCCCGCAGAATGAACGGGGCTTCCTCGTCAACGTCCACCTTATTGTTTTTCGCAATGTATTTATTGATCGCCTTCAGAGTGGAGCCTCTCTTGGCCTTCAGCTGCGTCACAGCCTCCAACACCATCTCCTCTGCAGTCGGTTCAGTGACCACTCTCTGCTCTCCCTCTTCGTGTCCAGACATGTCGGAAAATGTACGATGAACAGCAATGAAATTACTTCGAGCAAATACAAAACACGAATGATGGGATGGCTGTTCGTTATCGCTGCTTTTATAACAGATGGGCTCTGTGCGGACGTTCAAGCGATCACTTAGAGGCAGTGCTTACAGCATTGAACACACGAAAGTCTAGCTTCGCCCCCACATTTCTATTTACTACATTGAAATATTTCGTTAAAATAAATGTACACATTTGCATTCTCGATGAAAAAATTGTGATGCAAAGCAACCAAATTTGATAAATTTTTTGCTCTTTGGAAAGTGTGGTGGCCCTGAAAAGGGCCGTTGGTTTAAATGGTGGTCCGAGTCGTGTCCGTCTATCTCAGCCGTGAAATTGAACTAGGATTTGGCCAATTTCCGTGGGAGAAGCACCTTGGGTTTCTTTGCAGCGGCTTTTTCTTTCTTTGCTTTGGGCAAAGGCTGCTTCTCCTTGGCGGTGGTCTTCGCTTTCTTCTCGAGCTTCGCCTTCACCGGAAGTTTGAAATTTCCCGCAGTTCCGCTTCCTTTTGCATGCACAAGAATTCCCTTGGTGAGAGCGCTGTTGATGGCCTTTCGGAGGAAAGGGACTTGCTTCTCAATGTCCACCTTGTTGTTTTCCGCGATGTACTTCGTAATCGCATGAAAAGAGGAACCTTTCTTGTCCTTCAGCTGCGTCACAGCATCCAACACCATCTCCGCAGCAGTCCGTTGATTGGCCACTTTCTGCTCTCCCTCTTCACGTCCAGACATTTCGAAAAATGTACGATGAATTGCAGGAACGAAATTGTGAACACTTACAAAAAACGCCTGATAGTGTGGCTCTACGCACTCGCTGCTTTTATAACAGCTTCTACTATGTGCGGACGTTCAAGCAGTCATTTAGCATCTGCATGTATAACGTAGGACTAACGAAAGTCTAGCATAGCCCCACATTTCTAGGTTTTCGGATAATGCTTTGATGACTAAATGTAAGATCAAAATATGCATGATTCCTGACAAAATTCCAATATTGCTAATGATGAAATGTGCTTTTGGGGTGACAATCTGCACCGCAGTACTTACTTATCGATTTAGCTCGATAAAATCAATTTTCAATCTCATGAAATAATTTGTGACGCAAAGCAACCATACTTGATGTAAGAATTATTTGCTCTTTGGAAAATATGGTGGCCCTTAAAAGGGCCGTTGGTTTAAATGTCGATCCGAGTCGTGTCCGTTAATCAGTCAGCCGTGAAGTTTATATTGAATTATGCTTTGACAGTTTTCTTTTCCGTTTTCTTCGGGAGGAGGACCGCTTGGATGTTTGGCATGACTCCTCCTTGTGAGATGGTGACTCCTCGCAACAATTTATTTAATTCGTCGTCGTTGCGGATGGCGAGTTGCAAGTGACGAGGGATGATGCGTGATTTCTTGTTGTCGCGGGCGGCGTTTCCTGCCAACTCCAAAACTTCAGCCGCCAAATACTCCATCACAGCTGCCAGGTAGACGGGAGCTCCAGCGCCGATTCTGTCAGCGTAATTCCCTTTCTTCAGCAGACGATGGATACGACCAACCGGAAATTGAAGTCCTGCACGGGCAGAACGACTTTTCCCACGAGGAACGGGACCCTTCCCTCCTTTACCACGACCAGACATCCTTCACAAAACAAAAGTGACCGAGAAATGACAAAGTACTTAGATGCGTCTTCCAGGAGACAAAAGAATTGTGATTAGAAGAATGTGAAGAGATGCGTTCCTATTTATACCAAAGGGAGGAGAGTAGGTTTGTGGGAGAAAGAGTAACGGAAATCAGCACCCTCCCTAGTCGATCCCCTGTCGACCCCGACGTATTAAATACTGCACGTTACTGTATCCCCATAGAAACTCATTCAGTGACATCAGAGAGCAGATTTCTACTCTCTGAGTATAAATAGTTGACCATTGACGCATTTTCGTGTTCTCCTTCATTCAATTTATATTTCCAGGATGAGCAACATGTCCCTCATGAACTCTTTCGTCAACGACATTTTCGACCGACTTGCAGTTGACGCTGTTCGATAAGAGACACACCATCTCGGCGGGGGAAATGCAGACTACCGTTCGTCTTCTGCTGCCTGGAGAGTTGGCCAAACACGCCTTCTCAGAAGGAACAAAGGACGTCGCCAAATACATTCAATCCAAACCAACTAAATCCTAACCGACCTTCAGATTTTGGCAAGTCAAACCAAGGGCCCTTTTCAGGGCGACAATATATCCAAAGAGCAAAAACATGTACAAACTGATTGTTAATTTTTTCTGTACTTACCTTCTAACTTGTGTTTCTTCTACAATGAACGAAACTAGCGCGGTGGAAAGAAAATCACTAAATACTGTAACATTTTATGATTAAATGTGAATGCAGAAAAACGTGACGAAAAAATTTTATGCTTTGTTTAGCAATAGATATGGCTTCCCCAAAAAAATGCGAAATTGAAATTGCATATTTACGAATCAATGTTTAAACCAAAACAATTTTAGCACTTTTAATCAAAAAAATAGTAAATAATTCGAGTTGAACGATTTATGCATTAATATATGAATAAAAGGCTATTGTATTCTAAATACATATGGCAAAGTGAGTAACTAATAAATCAACCCTTTTTTTGAAATCTATGACTGAGAAGTTCGTCGTAGTCATGAGCGTTTTATGATTCAGCACATAAGTTCACAGACACTATTACTACATATCAGTGTTTTATGAGTTTGTTTGTAGAAAAGTTTTACTATGGTGCGACAGTGACTAGCATCCGCATCTTTCGTCTAGTCTGCTGTCCCGACTGGAAACGACCTAAATAATCTTGAATAGCCACATATTTTCACTACTACAAATGCATCTTTTAAGCAAATCTGTCTCCACTGTGTCATGGGACGACTCGGCCATTTCTCACAGAAGACCACTGTGACAGTGCTCTTCTGAACAGAGGGGAAGGGGTGGTCGCCCCCTGAATTTTTTTCTAAAAAGTATAAAGTAAAAATAAATGCGAAAAACGGATAAATTTCGCACATTGTGAATCGCATTGGTCAAACCCCCCTTAAAACATTTTCTAGTTCCGCCCCTGCTCCTGAAAACATATTTCAATAAATTCAAGATCTTTGCCTCCTTCGCTCTAGAAGGGTCATAGGTCGCCCGCCAGTCCAGTCCTACCTAACTAAAATGGAAAACAGAACAAAGTGAAAAGTTTTCTCCTTGCATTCTCTCCAGACTTTTTATTCTGCAACTTTCCAAATAGCGAGCGACACCCAAAAGCCAATGAGATAAAAATAAATGCAGTCTTATCTTTTCCCCTTTCACATTGTTCAGATTACATATGGTCAATAAAGACAGAGTTGCACATCTCTTATACATATACTTATGATAAGAAAGATTAAATAACACGCTCTGAAGATATTGTCTGGAAAGAAGAAGGACGACAGAAACAATTTATCTATTAGAGTCTCAAGTCTCACTTTGGAAATTCCGTCGATGTAAGATGCATACAAATTTCACTATGGTTCTCTCATTCCTTTTTTAGTATTACAATTATTTGCAAAATGAACACACACATTTTCATGATAGAGGCGAGCCGGTAAATCACTTTCAAAAGTAGTTCATCCTGCTATTTTTTGTCCGAGTCAGCAAAAACATTTTATTCACTTTCTTCAACTATTTATATAAACGGAATACACGTATAGAATAGAGATTCTTTGGCAAAGGCCAGGGAAAAGTTTCCCTCAAAGAATTCGAACGATACTTGACTAGACAGTACACACAAGGTTACGTGTATATAAAGAATATGATAAAGTTACGAAAATTTACATTGTCTGCTTTCCACTTGCACAAACAACAATCGAGTCAAACTTCATAGCACACAACTTGTTGGATTTATGTGCTTTCTCGTAATAACAGTCACACATCAATAGATCCTATTTATTACATTTAAATGCATACGTACTGAAAATGTTTTACATAAAACTACAAACTTTCTTCCTTAATAACAATTGAAATATTTCTCAGTGTCACTCGGATGCACTTTCAGACATTTTACAAAGTGACCACACACGCAGAATTATTTACCACAAGTAAATACGGAAATTTTAGCAATTTTTCAATATGGGACGGCAACTTTACACTTTTTGTGCCCTTTCTCCATAAAATGATTTGGATGAACCGACGATAGGAGCATGTAGTAAGTTTTATATCACCATTTTGAACTATTTATTTACTTATGCACTTTCATATTGCACATTTATTTTTATGTCGGTGGCTTGTGTTTCAATGAAAAAGTTTCTTTATGTTTGTGGGAAAGTCCTATGCATAAACTTTTGTAAATAAGGAAAAGTCTGTCTGAATAATTGAAGCCCACCACCAGTTGTTCTACGACGACCGTGGTCAGGAATTATATTCCCCCTGTGCAAAAGATTCATGATTTATAACTATGACTGACAACCACACAAAGACAATGTCGGAAATAATTGAATTCGTAATGGCTCCCATTTAGTACCATGTTACAGATACTGTTTCCTAAATAAAGCGTTTCTTATGTGCAATATTTACTACTTGATGGGTTCCTTACTACTTTACCTCAACTTTTAGTCAAGGTATTTATTTATCTTGTTTATTTCTATGCGTCTGCATTGAGAAAGTAAGTTTTCAAAGGTTCGCGTAAAGAATTTGGCCATTGTTTTGAATTAATTTCTGGATTTTGTCCGATATAAAGTTGAAAACCCCAAATGGAACATTTTGTAAGACATGGAATTCTTAAGTTAAGTATAAACAAGTTCCTTAGTATAATTTGAAGATGTCCAAATGATTAAGTGAATATGCCCCTATACTGTACTGTGGTTTACGTGCAAAAAGTATATTGCACCAAAAAAAGTGTGAAACGAAAGAAGGAAACCAAAACCTCTTGGGTTTTGAAGTAATAATATTCCTATCGTCAGAGTTCCCTGGCTGACGGCTTCTTTTCAGGAAAGGGTCTTCCTCTCTATTTCCAGATTTACATGCATGTTTGTCGCCAATTATCTGAAAGTTGCAGCTGTCTTACAAATTTTGACAAACCCTTGCCTACTCAACCTTATCAGATTGCAACATCATTCACTATGAAAACGCGTTGCTCCACAGGGACTAAAAGGTATAACTATCTATTAAATCCACTCTCATGCCTACAACGGCATCCTGCAATTAAATTGTTGTTACGGCAGTTCCAAACTTTGACAAGGAAAATGCGCAATCGACTGCTTCACTATTTTAGCAACCGAAATATAATTTGCAACTTCATAACTTCAAAAAATATTATGTTTCGTTTCGACCACTTTTTTAAATTTTGACCGGGGCACTGGTTTTAACCTTTTTTTGGGTCGAAATGGCTGAAACCACACGAAACACACAAAAAACCCTGAAAATCAATATTTTTGATTGAATGCATTCGCTGTTACAAGAAACATAATAATAAACCGTATCTAAGACCTGAATGTGGATCGAAAAGATCTATTATTGTAGTTATAGCTCCTAATAGAATTAGAATTCCTGTGTATATTCCTATTGTTGCTCCTATCGCCACGTCCTCTTCCCGCAAAACTCGAGCAGAGAATATCTCGAAACCCTTTCCGGAATCGTTTGTCAAGGAAATTGTAAATAATCGGATTGATGCATGAATTGCTGGATCCGAGCCACTGAGCCAACGGAGTTGCAATGGAGAGAAAGCGTTCTTCAAGCACGCTGAGCTTTTCCCCGTCCGCGTAGAACTTGAACCAAGTGAAAATCATGTAAAGGGGTAGCCAGCTGATGAGAAATATTGAAATAACCACAGTCAACATTTTCAGAACGCTTATTTTTGTTTTCCGGTGTAATTTACATATTTGGGCCGAGGAGGACGGTGGAGAAGAAGATGTCCGTCTGGACAACTTTCTTTTAGTGTGATCTCGCGCCCTACCTTTCACCAGGATTGATGTGGACACCGTGCCCGCTTTCCCAGATGAGGTAGTCGTGCAGCTGCTTTCACTGGGACACGGTGTACCACGGGCATTCAACGTTGTGGAACTGGAGAAAGGAATATTCCTCTTCAGAACTCGTAACCAGATTAGCGAGTAGAAGTATGTGATTAGACCGAACGGAAGAATGTAGTACAGAATTAGATTAACCACGATGAAATATAGCTTGCCCAGAATTTCGCTGGGCCAAATTTCCAAACAGTATTCTGTGGATAGGATTGTTTCTGTCCGAAAGACAAACAGCCACGGAAGCGTTAGGAATAGGGAGAAGCTCCAGATTAATGTGATTAAGGACTTGGCTTTCCTTTTTGTCAAATGCCATTGAGGCTTCAGCGGATAGCGAATGGCCAAAAACCTGAAAAGTCAATAAGAACAACATTTTCTATTTTTGCCGTCTCATGGGCACGGTAAACATTCAAATTGTGTTTCATTTTCATGAATTGTAATTATAATGTACCACAAAAGCATTCAAACAATTTTACAAGTTGTCAGCACCCTCATGCCCACATACAATGGTACCATTTAAGTAATTAATGTAATAATATACCAGGATCTTTTGAAAGCATGGGATGTACAGATAATAAAAGAAAGCTGAAAGTTTTTCAGAATTTTCGGGAGAAAGTGGCATTAAAAAATGATTCCACTTATTTAGTCACGTATAAAAAACATACTTCTCGGTTTAGGCTTTCTCCGCATCGTATGCAGCTATCAAAGAGAAATGTGAGAGAATTCACTCATAAATATTTCAAAACCACACGAGAAGCATAAGCTATTTAGAAAAGATACGTGCGTACGTGTCCTACAGGTAAAAAAGAAGTACTACATTACCCCAGGTAGGAGAAAGCTTGAGACATAAAAAACTCGTACAAATGATATGCATTTTTATGGATAGCATCTGTGGATTTTTACGGATTTTGTCTCGCCGTCTGGAAGTTAACAGAGAAGTAAAAGGGCAATCAGGGCTTAACCCTTAAAAGCTTTTGCAGTGTTTGCTCCATGACGAATGTGGTGAAAGTGAAAGCTACGGATTATCTGTAACACTTGCAGAAACGTATGCTTATACATAAATACCTATTTCCAATGAATAAATAGATTTACACTTGAGAACATTATTGCCTGCTCAAATCTGACTATCTGACATCTGATGTTAGAAGAAGACAAGTAATTGTAATCATATAAATCAGCGTCTGCCACTCAATCATGAGAACGGCATCTGAAACAAGGCACGCTGTACATAGTAAGACTATCGACCTGCTGAAACATTTATTTTAAAACATAAGCTGGTGCTTAAGATGCATGACATAACCCACGGGATGATCCATTCAAGCGCATTGCACACTTTATGGATTACATTTGCAGTTTACCCTTTTTAACAGAAATAGAAATACATATTCCGAATTCTGACGTAAGAAAAATATTTATCTTAAGTAGCCTGAATTTGTATTCGCGTTTAGTACGGGAACGGTTTCGCAAATCACACTTTTCAGCTAAAATCCCATCACAGTAATTGGTATAGTCCTTATCCATTTTAAATATGGAGCTGTTTTCTGGTAGAAGTGCTACTAAAGATTATTAATGCACCAGGTAGGCCAAAATTGTTTGGTAACACAATTTGAATTGATTCTCGCTTTTCGAATCCTGCAATTTTATTGTCATTTCTCAGTTTTGGCCACCGGCGGATTTTATGTGATTGGATAGCTCATTGTTGCATTGCATTCATAGAGTATTCACCAAAGTAGAGGATCGTACAACTATAATGTACTACGTATTGTCAGAATAATGGCCTTATACATACAGTGAATTCATGAATTCAATTATATTGCTGGGTTTCTGTCGCCTTTTATTGCGGTTTGACGCATCCGAAGCTGAAATTAAATCAGTGGAAAGCTGTCAGTCATTGTCAATAAAAGTAATTTATCTTACCAGTCATTCGGTGTTGCCCGTAGGCCTTATATAACCGTATGCATATCATTACAGAAATCGGATTACATCCGTTATCACTTATCAGTTAGGCATTGCATACAACAATACACTCGACTCAATTATGTAAATAGTCTGTCAGCTATGTAGATTCAATTTACTTATAAATATGAATACGAATAATACATGAAAACTATTTATACATTGATAAGTACACACAAGCAGCTCTTTTCTTCATTCGAATAAGTTGTATGAATTGTAGCTTTCAAGTGTCAACCTGTGCGTCTACAGAATATTGTGTATACTTTATACGATGATTACCTGTCAAAGGAGACAGCCACTAAGGAATACACAGAGGCACAGACGCTGACCCCTTGCACGTATGCAACTGTTTTGCACATTCCATTCCCAAGGATCCAGGCTGAGCGCATTTAAAACAAAAGAATAGAATTTTTTTGTAAAATTTATTTCCTTATTATGATGAAATTTTTGTACGTATTTATACATTTTTCTAAAAGAATACATTCATGACAAATTGCAGTTTTAAGCTGAAATTATCAAAAGAGCAATAAGCCGTCAATTTCTTCGTAAGAAAAAAAGCAAGTTTTTTTTTGCTTAAATCTCATTAAAAGACCAAGGAACAAGATACGTGAACATGGATCATCATGTCACAAAATATCTCACCACAAACACATTACACGCATAACAAAGAAGCTAATTAATAAATAATTGACCGGACAGACTTACGTAGGAAAATATTAGCGAGTAATGTGCAGGGTAGGCAAAAGAATGTGACCAGCAAGTCTGCAATGGCCAAATTGAGAAGGAACAAGTTGGTGACATTTCTCATTCTCCTGGCATTGACGATGACACAGATGACCATAAAATTTCCGACGGCCCCGCTGATAAAGACCAGAGAATAGGCCGTTATCAAGGCAATACTTATCTCATGGGAATGTCGAGGTGTCAAACTTGTTCCAAACAATGTAATGTTTGCACTTTGGTTATTGTACACGTAGAATGTTGACTCTGCATCCAGCGGATAGGACGAAGTTGACGTGTAGTAATAGAATAACTCACGTGATTCCATCATGCACGCATTTAATGCTCAACTAAATGTCTAATAAATAACAATTTTCAGCGAAAATCCCATCACAGTGGGATTAAATACAATGATTAAATGTGATGGGATTAATTGGTACTCCCTAACACTTATAGATCACATTAATCACACCAAGCGTCTCTGTGATTAAAAATATTTGATCACTGTAATTAATCCCACTGTGATAATCACACACGAAACCCTGATTACTTACGATTACATGGTTTTCTGTAAGGAATGTTAATAAAGAGACGAAATGCAGAATTTTCGTCCGTTGGATGAGAAAGAAGTGACACAGCCAAAGTTCGATTGAGGACTAGTTAGATTTTTGCAAAACAAGTGGACAATCCTTGTGAGAGAGAAAATTCTGCTTTCACATGTGTCTTTGTGCATGGAGAAAGACCTGCGCTGCTTTCGTGAAAGCCTGTCTGATGGCAGGGAATGCAACGTGTGTACCGGTACGACTACATTGAACGTATATAGCATCAGGCAAATATTACTAACAAGTAAGAATCTCTCCAGTTCTCATAGAAAAACCAAAATCATGTAGAAAATAAGTGTAAAAATAATGTGAGTGCATGTGGAATGCTTTCTTTTCGAAGAGAAAATACTTCAGTTACCTGTCAAACACTTGTCTTTGAATCTGAACATACTTTCGGTGCTTTCTCTCAAACGAAGGTTGTGAGTTTTGCTTTCCTAATCCACGACGAGATAGCAGAAAAATCGAAAAATGCTAGGGAAGCTCAATTTCATACTTTTCAGAATCATTTTCCCAGTGGAATTTCCCACATGGGAAATTTGCAACGCTTGATCACACAAAACCTTTAACTACTTTTACAGTTTTTCAGATGTACGCTCATTTTCTGACACAATGCACCATCGAAAATGTGATAAAGACGTATAATGTCTACTAACTACTACAATGGACCTATTATAGAAATATACCAGGCCAGTGGCGTATCAAGCCTACGGCCCCTCCAAAAAAATTTAAGGAGGGATAGGGACGCAGCTACGGGATGTGGCTAAATTAACATTAGAAAGGATAGGGTACCCCCAGACCCCCACCGAATATTTTTCTGCATACGCGCCTGCAACATTCAGAAAAACTTCACCAGCATTATAATTTGCAAGTTCCCGGCACTCCTACGAAAATATACTTGTGCATGGGGCGAACCCCCAGTGAACACATTACCTAAATAAAGCTAGTAAAAAAACGTGACTGTGAAGTGCGAACTTGAAAATAATAATAGAGAAGAAACACACAAAAAGAGAACAATGCGAGCTGCAGAAGATTATTCTGAATCGAGGGAAAACAATGCATAAGGCTGGGCATATACATTTAACTCACTGAGAGAGAGATAGCAAAAAATTCTTATATCAAATCAGGATTTTTTATACATTTTCTTATGCAGGCATCCGCTGTGCTCAGGATACGTGTAATTGCTAACAAAGCTCCCCATGTTTCCCATCGACCCACTTTTTCCACAGACTCAGCCAAGTAATATTCCAATTCCAGCCGAACATTGCTAATTATACACCAGGACGACAAACTTCTTTGTGCACTAGTGAACCGGCTCGGGAATGCTCCACTTATCGTTCTCATTGGATTCCCTGCGAACGTGGCACAATTTTTTGTTAATTATAATAAAAATGCCAAAAATAGATTCCCATTATTCTTGTACAAAGACAAATAACAATAATAAATAAATATGGGAGAATAAAATTAGAAATAAAGAATTTATTTGTAAGAATGTGATTATTGACTTCTTTTCAAATAAATGATTTAGAATTTAATAGAAGCAATTTCTTGGTGGACAAGGATTTGGACAGAAAGGCATCGGAGGCGGGGGGAAGGGATTCGGACAACAAATCATTGGTGGACAAGGATTAGGACACAGTGTCAGTGGTTGACACGGTGGAGGACATGGAATTTGGAAAGTAGCTGGAGGAGGACACTTCCCACTTCCGTCGTCTTCCGTCACGTTGATTTTCAGTTGTCCCGGTTGACAAATCGGTTCTTCGGCACAAAAAACGATTTTCCTGGCTCGGGGCTTCTGTTCACAAGCAGGTGGACATTTTCCCATGCAACAACACGGAGGTTGACATCTGTCAACACAAGAACAACAGTCACAGTTCGGTGGCGGTGGACACCGACAACATTTACAACACGGTGGTGGTGGTCGTGGACATCTACTACATTTGCATTTTTGAACAGGACAACAATTCCCGCCGGAATCCGAACTGGTGCTGCAACACGAGCTGGTGGTGGTGGTAGATTTGCTGCCGGTGGAACTTTCCGTGTGTCCAGAGCCCCTCTCCGACTTCATTGAATCTTCTTCAGATTCTTTGCTGCTAAGACTGCTACCTCTTTTCTTGGAATTGCGAGTGACATGTTTCTTTTTCTTCTTGTTCTTGTCACCAGCAGCACACGAACGACAACAACAACATTTTGTTGATTTCTTTTTGGGACACTTTGGTTTGCTTTTACAGCATTTCTTTGGTTTTGGGGGCGGGGGACAGCAGCAACAGCATTTCTTCGGTTTTCTCGAAGAGTTTGACGAAGAGGAATAACTTGTACTTCCAGAATTCTCATCACTTTCACCATCGCAAATGCAATTCGGTGGATCGAGATCTTCTCCACAGCAAAAACATTTATTGCAATTAATTTGCATGAAAATATTCTGCAAATATTGGCAAAAACAGCAATTGCATTGTTCTTCGACGATGTTACATTCGCAACAAGGGTTCATTTTGGCACAGCAGCAATTATTTTGTGGCGGAGGACAAGGAGGACTTGGTGGTTGGTTGCAGCAACAATTACAACGTTCCATGAATGGCTTTTGAAATGGCATTCCGCAGCAGGGAGCTTTTTTGCAACATGAATTATTGTTATTATTTTCTGTGGTTGACGTTTGTTTGTCCACCGGTTTGAATCCTCGCCGGGAAATCGTCAGTTGGAGGGTGGTGGCATTTGGGTTGGCAGTTTTTGACATCGACACATCGACTTTTGTTCCAACTTTATCCTCATCGTGTCTTCTCTGTGGAATTTCGTTGCGAACACGTGACGCGTCAACGTTGTAGCTTGCATTTGGCATGGCGCCCATTTTCGTCAAGTTTCTGCGAGTCGTCAGGATGCTTTGTTGGACGAGGTCACTTTGAATGTGGTCATATTGGGCGTTGTAGCACACGGTGTCGCTTACCCCGTGCCAAGGGAAGCCAGAGAAGTCCCTCAGCTGGCGGAGTGCCAACATTGTGTCCCGGTTGAATTCGCGGTCTTTTTTTGAATTTCTTTCTCCTTTTGGGGGGTTTTTCTTCGTTTTTCGAATCACTGACTCGGTGAAGGTGGATGAGATTATCGTCTCGGTCGTCTCTGCAGAGCTGGTTCTGTGAGTGGCTGTAGAGATGCATGTTGACCTGTTCGACCCGTATTTGTAATCGGTCGTTGTTTTGCCACATTGGCCAGTGTCCACTAGAGAGTCTTTTGTCCGGGTCAACCTGTTGTTGTTAATATAATCGGCTGTAAGGTCGCCATCGTCCGACAGAGCTGTTGACCCTCCCCCCATGAACATTGTAGGTGAGTGAAATAAACGGGAAAATATTTTTATAGCCAATCAATGAATAATAACATTATTAATTGGATAATATGCGGTGTACAAACATTATGTTCTTATTGGCAACGCGTTTCAACATGAAAATGAACAATATTTATACATACAACGTGAATTTTTTTTGGGAAAAATATAATTTCAATGAAATTATTTGTGTCAAATCTTTTAATGTACATATAAAAAACAATAACGTATTACGTAAGGAAAATCTATAATACGTTTTAATTAAATCATTAAGCTTGGAGTCTTCAAACCAGGAATTACGCATGTATCAAGTATAGGAACAAGTTGTAAAACGACGAGTTGACATTTTAATTTGTTCATCAAAGTGAACTCGTGCATTTTGGCCAGTAAATACATGAAAGAGTTTTCAAGGGCAATGACAACTGCAATCTCCAAAGTGAATGACATTGCCGCATTCGCTTTTGCTTGTGAATGGAGATTGAATGGAAGTTTACGCACTTATTAGAGGTTGTCTGAATTTAAGCCACGAGATAAACGTGTCGTTATCGCTCTCAGATAGTCCAGCGGTTGTGTATTCAATATTATATATGCCTGGACGACCACACTTGTAACTGCTAATAATTATGTTCATGGATTATCTGGCTTGTCTTCTTCAAGTCCAGTAGTATATTCCGAGTATTCGACAGACAACATAGACACCGATAGATTTATATTGTTGATTTGTTTGCATTATTACATTGAGGAACTTGAACTACTAACCCAAATTCGCAAACAGCCAACTTTTCCGCCTCTAAATCAATGACTTTTTGTTGCACACTGCGTGTGAAAGGGAAGTGATTCAAAATGTATGGTGTCCGATAGATTGGGCCAA
>JABASC010003126.1:0-15145 GCA_019776185.1 Plutomurus gul
AATTACTCATTTAAGAGATATTTTTATTTGAAACACTTCTTGCATTACACAATCAGTGTAACTACATGGATTCTAGAAGAATTTCTGAAGTGTGAGCGTACTAATAATGTGAAAAGACTAAGATACAGAGTAGATTGCAGAAAAATCCTAGAATACTATTATGACATTCTTAAAGTGTATACATTCTAATTCTATGTAGTATGTAGATAGTGATAGCAATAACAACCCTAGCTAATCATAATTGGCAGGATCGAATGGAAATGAGAGATTGTTTTGTGTACTATTGTATTTGTTTTGTTGTCTCTACAGATTGTAAGCGTGTTGGCAAAGCACGCCACATGCGGGACGACCCCAGCTACAACCACATCAGCAGCCAATACAAGTTTGACGATCAGAGAGCAAGGAAATCTCGGTAGTTTGACAACCATTGCAACCACAACAGGATCATCAACATCATCCACCAGCAATAGCAACACCAACACCAACAACAATAACACAAGTTGCACATCCATTAATGGCACTGGTAACATTCTCAGTGAATCCGCAACAATTTCCGTCAACCACACTAACGGCAATTTAGATAGCATTTCCACCATCTCAACATCGAATAACAACACTCTCGCAGGAGTCACGCGCAACAATAATAGCAACACTACAATCAACGTGTCAGCCACACCAGCCAAGACATACGGCAACAATCACAATCATAGTCTTACAATTGTGGATGGTGGTTGCGACGAGGCTTTGGCTGAAGCAAAAGCTGTCAGTATCTCCGGAGGAGGAGACTGTGCTTCATCAAGTGGAAATTCAAGCTTGACCACTACAACAGCCAGCACACCATCCCTGTCCCCATCTTCCTCGTCCTCGTCAGCTGTCTCCTGTGGATGCTCGGCTTCTTCGGAAAATTCTGATGAGGTCACGCTCAAATCGACTGTAGAAATCTCAGATAGTTTCACTTTGGAAGAATTCAATTCTGAGAAGAGTACAGGACGTCTGTCTGTCACTTCTCCCTCCCCATTTTACCTTCATCCCCCAAAAACCAACTCTATCAGCAGCAACAATGGAAACACCGCCACACTACCTGCTGTAACTTCTCCCACACCGATACCTGCTGCTACAACAGCAACAACAAGCCCAGCAACAACCCCTACTAAAAAGTCCAACCATAAACGTCAAGTTTCTACTTGTTCTCCGGCCTCCACCTCTCCGTTTTATCTGCATCCCCCTGAAAATCTTGTGAGTGAGACCCAAAAAGCTGTTGCAGGTAAAATGGCTCCGGGCCCAGTGAATCCCAGTCATGGTCACCACCATGTGACAGAATTGATCAATGAAACTCACAGTCCTAAAATGAAAGGCGATATTTCGTCGAATGCTTCATCGTCGTCTTCCTCCGGTTCTCCACCACCCACTCCTCCTTCCCAAAAGGGTTGTTTGTCTCCGACGCAATCCCCCAATGGTAAATTCCAAAATGGCGATATCAACAACAACATTGGGATGGTCAACAATAAAAATAGTGAAATTATCAATGTTGATATTCAGATGAATAACACCATTAATAGTAGTAAAAACGTGCCACCTCCCCCACCTCCTCCTCCGATGCCCAATTTTTCGGAACTGACAGCCAACGGAAACCATCATCAAAACGGACATCCTTTTAACACAACGACGAACGGAAATATCCACGGAGTCATCAGTGAATTGGAGAGACTCAATGTTCGAACGAACAGTCCCAAAACTCCTGACACGGATTTACTCGATGACCACATGGAAGGGGAGCACGACTACGAGGTCATTGACGAACTCACGACCCATGTTTCCAATAACAATCACACCAATCACTATGAATTCAATAAGAAGCTCGCCAGATCCGTATCTGCTCCTCCACCCCCATTGGAGCATAACATGAATGGAAATGGTCTGTTGGATGAGAAACCGGGCACTCCCACAGTACCCAGTCATGTCACGAAAAATCTTGGAATGGGTGGAAAGCGTGTTCCTTTCATTCCTCCACATTTCCCAACTCCTGCTCACGATGCCCTGATCAAGCCCAGTGAATACTTGCGAAGCATTCAGCAGACACAGGGCGGCAAGCCCAATAAGTTCGCCAATGGTGGTAACAATACCAACAACGGAGGCACCCTCAGAACTCATTCGTCAAGAGTCGAGGAAGCAATTAAAGCGTTGGGAGTCTCTGAAAACCATTTGGGACTCATGTCTCCAGTGCCCGAGGAAACTAACGTTGAAGACGAGTTTGAGGAAATCAACCCAGAGAGAATCAACGGGACAAATGCCAATGGGGACGCTAATAAATTGAATGGAAATGAAAATGGAAATAATAACAATAACAATAATAACAACAACAACAATAACAATAATAGTAACTATAATAATAATACAATGCACTACAGTAATGGACTATGCAAAGGAGGTGGAATTATTAAGGCTGAAGAACTAATGGTAAGAAAATATAAGTTTCACATTCTCTTTGTTTAGTTCGTTAATATATTGGACATGGTGATATTTTAATTAAACAGAAAGTGAATCTACGAAAAACTCCAATGAGTAGAACCAAGTCTGCTCCGCCACTGGGAAGAGTTGTTCCGGATGGGGAGCACAGGAATGGAGTAGCGAACACAACGGAGACCCTGAACAGTCAGCACCAAAGTCAGCAATACGGCCATGAAATTCTGAAGAAAACAACGAGTGTTCTGAACAACAACATTCAAAACAGTGAGATGGGCACAATGATCCCGTGCAGCAGTTATCGCAGAGTTGGCCGAGTCAAGTCAGGTCGGAGGAGTCAGAGAGTGGAAGGAAGAACTCCGTCGACGTCAACAGGAACAAGAGAAACACGCTCAGAAGGAGATTGCTCAGTATTACCAACCTGTGAATTTCGTGGCTGAGGTGCGTACATCCACACCATTCACAATGCATAACGGCCACCAGGTAATACTATCGAAATACTTTTACTCATTCTAAAAGACTATTTAACTAAATTCTCGTAGGTTCCCTCAACGGATGTTTCTGGAACACCGATTCCGGCGTGGAAACGCCAAATGATGGCAAAAAAGGCTGCAGAACGAGCCCGCAAGGAGGCGGAAGAGCAAAGGAAAATGGAGTTGGAAGCGAAACGAATGGCATCGATTCCAATGTGGCGACGACAGCTTTTACAAAGACGTGAGAGCGATGGGAAATATGCTCAGTAAAATGCAACAAATAATATAATACACACATATATAATACAATATACATAGAAATTATTTTCAAACCGCATGCATTCTCTCCCATTTGTAAATATCACTATCGTTATTAACTTGGTTATCTTCACTTTTCTAGATCTTGAACCGAAAAATGCATATAACACAACTATTACTTACGAGTAGTATAATAACGTACAGTCTACAGTCTACATATATAGCAATTTTAATATACATTATAATATAAAATATTTGTAATCGTATCTCTATTACTAGCATACATTGTACCAATAAGTGTGGTAGTCGTAAACTGCTGTAATAAGATAACTACATATAATAACATAACACTTAAGAATATGATGTGTAAAGTCAAGCAAAGTGCAGTCAAGTCAGTTTCTTACAGTACTAACTATTTTAAGCTAAATGCTATAGTATTCAATCACTTCACCTTTTACTTGATTCAACGAGGAAGTTTATAAGAAACTCCAAAAGACTCACGGCTACCAATATAAATATTCTCGTCTGATTCAAATCGAAACCTGTATTTTCAACGGTGTAATGCAATGCAAAATGTACTACACAATAGAACAGAACACAAAACAGAGCTAAACTTTACTACATTTATATGGTTGTCTTCTACATCTTTCCAAATGGTAAGTCAGAAATAATCCTTATAGCATACATATTTAAAGAACGTAATCAAATGTGTATCTCCATGATAGTAGACAATAACTCTTGATTATTATTAGCTTACGTTATTTTATCAAATTTTATTTTTATTCGATTTATTTGATTTTATTTATCAAGATTTTGTTCCGAGTTCGTGCTGCTGATAAAATAATTATTCACTTAATATTCCCAACGCTAAAATCAAATTCTTATCTTTAATTTGGTATTAAGATATTTTATTCATGTCTCAAAGTTACATAGCTGTATTTATTCCTATGTAAAGCTTAGGGCCTTAGAGCTGTTGATTGTTAAGTGAATGAAAGTGTTCACACAGTCTACTCAATTTATGGGATTTCTAAATGAGCAATGATTTTAGCTGCTGTCTCTTGTGCTTCCTTGTAGAGTGTATTGACTTCCTGGATTAATTCCTTCTTCATGGAAACGTTCGTCAGAGAAGCCGCATTGATTAGCACATTACAGCGGGCACCCCAGATTCCCGTCTCAATGCATTTGACGCCTACCTAAAGGGATGGAGGAAGATTCTTCAGTTAATCAAAAAGCATCATATAAGACATGTGAAAGTGTACAGTTCACACACGTACATACGCAATTGTAGTGAAATAATTTTACGAAAAAGTTCGCATTCCTATTTTATTTTTAATGTTACTACTTTATTAATTAATATTTTATATATTGTTTACTGTAGTAGTTGGAAAAGGTGTGCTTGTGTTGTTGCAATTATCTATTGTGGAATCTATCAGACAGTTGAAAGGGCTTATATGCTATTAATGTACTTTTTCAATGAGAATGACGACATTTGAAAATTATTCTTTAAAATGTATTTAAATATTTGAGAAATATCTAAAATAGGTCAAAAAATAATGCTTTAATTACCTTAAACTGCGTGGTCATTCAAGATACTTTAAGCGCCTCATTTAATATAAATAAAGTAATATTGTCATTTCAAAAGACTCCATTGAATAATTATTTTAATTGTAGCAACTTACATGGAATGTATGTGTAAAATTTGACGAAAATCTTGAAAATGAGTGCGCTTTATGCATAATTGTGAAAATGATAATTTTTGTAGTTGAGTCTAATGAATATTTGTAAAATGTAAATACAACTTTTTGACAGCGTGTGTTATTGTGTTGGAATTCGATTGTTAAAGTCTGACTGAATGAGTGGGGAAAATGCAAAATTGCGTTTCTTATTGTTGTAGAGAAATGCATTTTTACGTTTCTTGAGCTGAGCTGCACTGTACGGTGCTGTGCTGTACCTTTGCTTAAAGCTTAAGGTACCAGTGACTCGACAATAAGCGGATGCTCTCTTGTATTATTTCTACGAATATCCGTGGTTTCACTAATTTCTCAGGTTTCCCAAATGTTACCTGCTGATTTTAATGACTCCATTTTTTCACTCTTTTGATTTGTACCGTTCAACAACTTTGTAAGCAATCAGTTTCATTTCACTGTATTTTGTGCGTATGTGAGTCTGTATAAATGAATCGTGTGTATTCAATGGTTATTATTACATGTGATCATGGCATATGTAAATGTGTGTATTCATGGTATTGAATGTCGCTGAAGAATCGACCAGAGTAAGAAATAAAGTTGTGAAGTTGAAATTGGAAATTGTCTTGCAAATTTTTACATACAAGAGACTTTATACAGATATGCAGGAGAGCACAGTGAGAGAAAACAAAATTTTCTTGCTAGAAATATCACCTGTACGTCGGATCTGCAATTCTTGTTGCCCAATTTGCTGATTTTCTCCACAGGATCCCACAAACTCGCTAACTTGCGCGTTAATTCGAGAGGAACTTCAATTGTCTTCAAAAGCGCGTTTTGTGCACGAGTTGAATTGGCATTAGTCTCACGGCATGCAACCTGTAAATATTAAATAGGATTTCAACTGTTGCTCCTCTGTCCCCACCTTTACTAAAGCATTCTGTGCGTGTAGACGCTAAAATGCATTTGCAATTACACCCGTTGTTAAAAGAATAGATTTCACTTTCGTTTACGTTTCTTATTCATACTTCACCCACTGCAATGACTAATTCCAACTTTGAAGACTCAGCATTACATTTAAAGTTAAGCCATACATTTTACACACAGTACATTCACTGTGAATGGTGTGAAGTGAAGATAATTATTATTAGAGTAATAATTCCTCTATTTAGGAATTTGAATTTGGAAAAGGAAAAGTTTTAGGCTACTTCTGCAGTGGGAATCTGTTCATGATAACAAATTTATTTGACAAACTGCAACGCACTTTTTACTTTTAATATACACCATACCAACAATAAAATCCCAAATGCATTTCTTCCCATGTCTTAAGTACCTAAACCTTTTTATTACTGTGCTAACTATCTTCTTACTCCTTTAAAAAAAGTAGGTGACAAGGAAAGATAAAGAAATTCACCACTGCGATAGTATCAACCTACAACGACGTGTAGGATTGAAATACTATAATCTCTGCATGTTAATAAAGTAAACTCTACCATCTTTATATACAGAGTTGCAGCGTGCGCATCTGCATCATTGTCAAATATTGTGCATATAATCTTGCATTTACTACAGAAATGAGTGTGCATCAAATTTTGCTAATTTCTGATGCCTTTGTTGAAAGTACACCAAGCGAAGCTAAACCAACCCTGAATTTCAAAGAAAAGAAAAATGACAAGTCAAGCGAGAAAAATTATTATTAACTCTTAAGAGTCTTACACTTAACTATCGCTATAATAATAAAGTTCTTGTGCGATATACGACTATAGTTTAAACTCAAAATTAGTTAGTTATAAGAATCTCAATCAGAACTCTTCCTTCTGGTTCCATGTGTGTTTCTACGATAAGGTGACGTCGACAGAAATGTTAAAAAATGGATTTGTAGTAACTAAAAATATGTACCTGATCTGTGGGATTTACATAGGTAAGGGGACAGATAGATACGAATAGAATTGTCACACAAATAAGGAGTACAAAAGTGCTAACCATATATAATTCAAATGCCTTCGTGTCTGCTTCG
Organism: Plutomurus gul; assembly: GCA_019776185.1. NCBI lineage: Eukaryota > Metazoa > Arthropoda > Collembola > Entomobryomorpha > Tomoceridae > Plutomurus > Plutomurus gul. Next base: position 6,894 of record JABASC010003126.1, read on the forward strand.
ACAAGTGGCAATATTTTGTCTACTGTCTCATATAGCGGTCCAATGATTTCTCTCATTTGCGCGTCCAAATGATCCCATTGTCTTTTTCCATAGGTAAGTAAACCCACCATGCTCGCTAAAGAAGCACCCTGAAAATAACAAAAAAATTACAAGTTCTTCATAATACGCCTGATCCCGTTTACGATTAACAGCAATTCAGTTGAAAACAGCAGTACAGTAAAAATTATTCAATACTATAAGACATCAAAACATAAAAGTAAAGTTGGTTGTGTGTTATTTTAAATGAAGGAAATACTATCTGACATTGTTGATAGTTTAATCCCTTAAATATTATGTACAACATAAAGAGAGAAAGTACATATTATACATATACCTATTGGTATGTACTGTCGGTGGATGGAGGTGGGTGCGTGCAGTGTTACTAATCGCATGCAGATTTAATGAAGATTTTCATTTTACCAAAGCTCCAACGAGTGCAGCAACGGAACCACCTCCTGGGGCAGCCGTCCGTTCACGAACTGCATGTACAAATTGTGCAACTGTTTTATCCAATAAAGGTCTCGGTGGATCTGTTGACTCAACTTTCCATTCTATAATTCTCTCTCTGAAATGATTATATCACTGTAATAGTTGTAATTTAATTTAATTCAAAACAAAATGGCATTTTATTTGTTTACTTTGGTTCAAATGCATACAACGAGTTCAATCCAAGTCTATCGATGGCCAACCGAACTTTTTGGTCTGCATCCAAAATGAACAGTTTCTCATTTTTGATGTAAAAGTCGGCTGCAGCTAAAATGGCCGATAGTGGAACGAGTCCTACGAGCTCTGAACCGACGACGGATAAATTCAAACTTTTCGCTATAGCCACTGACTATTTGCATAAAAGCATATAAAAAGTGATATTGTAATATTTCTGAAAATATTCAAGATTGTACGGCCTTAATAAATTGTTCCAGTACTTCTTCATAGACTTCGTGTAAAGACGTGACATCATGATCGGTAATATTGAAAGAGATTTGTGCCATATTTGCCTCGTCCAACCACCAGCCAATTCCTTGAACGGCTTTCAATTTTCCTTCTTTCCCTGGACCACGCCCACCTTCTCGTAAGTCCAGTGCAATCCGGTGAGCTTGCTCCTTTGTTGACAACATGTTAATATTATATGCTAAAAGAAATTTCCTCGCACCAACCATTGAAGCTCCCCATTTTGGTTGGAATTCTGCTGGTCCAAAGTCAGGTTTCCACTCATCCGTAGAGATCTGTAAATGCAAGTTATTTGGAAATAGAATTAGAAATAAATTATGTGTACCAACTTCAAATATCACATCAATCGATTGTCTAACCCTTGCTGCCAACCCTTCGTATTCCCCAGCACGTATTTGCGGGACAGTTTTTCTATAGGCCTTTTTCGATGCTGCTCCATAAAGGAAAATAGGAATTTTCAATTCATTAGCTAATTTCTCTCCGAGGATTTCGGCACATTCGACACAGTCGTCCATAGTAGCGTCTCGGACTGGTACAAAAGGGCAAACATCCATGCCACCTAAACGTGGATGCTCTCCCTTGTGCCTTGTCATATCTATGAGGTGGTAGGCAGCTTTGGCAGCATTCAGTGCTCCTTCAATGACCGCTTCAGGACAGCCAACAAAGGTGTACACAGTTCGGTTTGTAGAATAGCCTGGATCCACTCCCAGCAAACTGACACCATTTGTCGCTTTTATAGCAGCTGAAATCTTCTCTATCGTCTTTAGCGGAGAGATAGAAGCGCCGGACAAAATAAAATGCACAAAATATTAAATTGCTAATATACATATAACAGGTAATATTTAGTTTGTCTTAATGTACAAAATAAATAATAGATATATGAAGATTCCTGTGATTAACTTTGTAAAGTAAAGGATATACCTCTTTGTTTTGCCCCTCTGAGAAATTCGGAACGCATTCTATTAGTCTTTTATCCATGTTTAATGCAGAATTTTACGGACTAAATGTAAATGATAACAAATTGCATGTGAGGGAGAGAAATGACAAGTATTCCTCTTGGTGAAGGTTGTAAGAATGACAAAATATTATTCCTTCTCAAGAATGCTGGCTGTCATAATACTTCAATGGCTAATTAGTAATTAAATATCGTACTGTGTTTTGGGACTATTCATAAAGTAAGTTTACCCTGCAAAGTACAGTTTGCCAAATAAGCTTCTAGGATAGTACCGTGAAATGATTGATATGGAATAATATTGCATTTTATAGTGACGCCGTAAATGTATCATCCCGGTTTGTTGGGTAATATTAATACAGGATTAGATACAAAACAGTTGTTCGTATAAATCTTGAAGAGGTGTACTCGTAATGTACCGAAGGCTATAGGTTAACATTTAATTAAACCAAGATATCACTCCGCTCTCAGCCAGTTAAACTGTTTTACTGCATTTACTTGTGGATATGAAAAAGTTTGACTTTCTTGTACTATATGTATTCATAAGGTCAGATACTTCATATTTAAGTTTTTACGGCACAAATTGTAAGATAGATTTTAAATGGAAGGTTTAATGTTGTGGGTATCAAATGAATATTGCTTAATGATTTTGTAATCTCTTCGGTAAGCTGATATTAACTTCTGTGTATTGCTGTTGTGAAATTCCATGATAAACACTATAAACGTCGAATTATATTACTACACACGAAGATGCCCCAATGTCCCAATAAGACGAAGCTCATCATTCATAATAAAATCAAATACTAATACAAACATAAATGAATGCTAATTTTATATTAATTCATATTTGTCTAGAATTATATTAATAGTTCTAGTCCGATAAAACAGAGCATTGTATTTTAACCGTCACTGGGTTCGTAATTTGCAATATTTAGGGGCGGCTATGGATCGTTTCTATGTTAATGTTTCAGAGCTGGGGGTGCTAACGAGTCCTTCCCCTGTATATGCCACTGCACTCCACAAATTACCCGCAATCTGGAAGTATGTTACTTGTATGTTACTTATATGTTACTTGTTACATATTACATGTTAATTTACATGAGGGAGAACAGAATAACTACTTTCAGTTACGATTACCAGGACGAATTATGCTTTATCTATAGGAACAAGGATTTCAGTTGCAACGTGTATTTTACAGATTAGCCTGACACTGACAAAGAGTAGTTGTATTTTATTACAGCAACGGGTGGTTGGTCGGTACAGACGCCTACCCCAAAGGACAAGACACATGAAAATAAAACAAATACTTGCTGATTATTTATATTATTTAATATCCAATTTATTAGGAGGAAGATTTCCTCCTAATTGTGTTGAAGCTTGTCCGCATAACACGCTATTAAACTAAATAAATAAATTATGGTTAGTTAGTTGAAACAGATGTTACAACACTGATTGTTCGATGATTCAATATTATTTTTCATATCAATTTTAAATTTGGATCATAATGTTAAAGATAATTCATACAATTAAACTACGGTGGAAAAGTCTAATTTTCACATTAAGTATGACAACTTATTTTATTTTTCTTAGGAAATTTTTCATTAAAGATTTCCAAAAGAAATTTACAAAAACTATCTATTAAGATTATACTGTATCAATTTACTCTTCCAAATCGTTTCATTCGAACAGCGTAAATGTTTTCATTTCTTTTATGGTGTGAATTATTTCACTATCCTATTAGCCCAATTTTAATTATTATTTATTATTGTGGTCTTTATATTTCTATTAGGTTTATGAAGTGGGCAATAATTATTATAAGTGTTAGAAACCTCTTATCATCATATATGGCTCCAACGTCTTCGTCTTATCTTCTCACAAACAGTGCTTGAAGCGTTTTTTCCATTCTCTGTATCTTCTTCTAGTCCACAATTCCTTGCAGTACTAATAGAAGTGATGCACATCCACTTGTGATAACAAACCATCTTCTAAATATTTAAGCAGTTTACGCTTTGAAAAAACAATACTACGACAGTAAATCGATATCAATAATGGTGTAAAATATTTCAGAGTTCTTGTAGTCTGATATTGGCTGTCGAAATCTTTATGTTTAATGCCGTTAATTTTGTTAATAACATTTGGGGTAAAAATTGTAATATACAACATGCTTCATTATTTAGCTAATAAGAAAACGAAAACAAAGTTTCATATTTTATTTCTTTTTATCATTTTACAACTTTTTCTCTCTCGTTTTTACCGGGTGGTAAAAACCTCTCGTAATCCCTGTTTTTAAGATAAAATAGTAGGTATATAAAGAAGTTGCGTTTGCAGACAGCAGCATTACATATGAAGGTAATTTGGGTTCTTACTCCACGAAAATTTATTTCTCTTCACATAATGAAGTTTTCACTTTCACTCATCCTGTGTTTGTTAGTCATTGGGACTTTAACAACAGGTAGGTTACAGAAACCTATTTAATTCTTAGGGCTGCTGTACTGCTTCTTAGTGTAAGAATCATTTTGAGTAATTTTTAATATTTATTTATGTTCATACTTGTGCAATAAATGTGTATGGTAATTTTTGAAATTCCATAGATATTGAAGACATAACTACAAGTGTAAACACTGAAAGCAGTTGTGATGGCTGGTGGTATTTCGGAATATGCGTGGACAATAGTTACAACTTTCGATCAACCTTCCTTAACCAAGGAAGATTTTTCGGAACTGGTGTTAAGAATGAAGGTTGACAAAAACAACACGAAAATAAACACCAATATTCCCTTCTATTGAAAATCCAGTTATTGTTGGACAAATATTTTATAACGTAATATACTCAGAAGAATAAAATTCATTGCTAATAAATTTTGCTTTCAGAGTGATGTTTATCGTTTTAATTTTATTATTATCATAGTCATTACACACTTTAATCATAGTCGCATAATTAAAAAAACTGTAATGGGCACACCTGTGGCACGGTTAAATTTTATTAGTACAGTAAACGTTTTTCCATTTTATAATATAGGATTTTCCTACTCCAATTACATTAACGGGCGTAAATGCATTCTATTTGTGCATGGGCAATCCCTTTCCCATCCACAGACATGAATATCGGGACAGTAGACAGTACCTGCGGGGCAATCGAAATCATATTTGACTGCATTTTCCCCTTGAATGACACAAACGTGGAATTTCGTGCAGCTATTCTTGTTGGGGAAATATCCGTTCTCTGTACAAACAAAATCTGATCCTGGAGTTGTTGAACTTGAAGCAGAAGTGCTTGAAACTGTTGGGGTCGTTGTTGAAACTGTCGCTTCAGTGGTAACGGCAGTTGTAGTCGTTTGGTAGTCAATAGGACCTTAAAATCCATTACACATTGAATTTTTATTACAAAAATGTTAAATATTTGATTATCATTATCATTATTCAATATCAAAATATGATTTTTTTAAATTCTATAGAGTACTTGTTACTTACATCCTCCGTATTCACATTTCTTGTCTGTTCGGTTGTAATAAACGGGAAGCCACTGCGAATGCGGATATAGATCGACGAGGCAGTCACCAATGGTCGGGAGTAGATCTCCATCGCAATCGTAATACATGTAACATTTCGAAGGATAGTGATATCTTCCTGGCTCAGTACATGTTAATGAAGCTTTATTGGGCTTGTATCTTCTGGAATCAACGTTCACCGTTGATAAGATCACCTATTTTATTTATACAAAACTAACTTCATAAAACAGAATCCAATAGGAACAGATTTGACAAGGAAGTTAATTTGTATGTTTTTACCAAAGCCACCAGAAGGAAGCTGCGAATACTGGAAATCATCGTAACAAGATTTGAATTAAATTCTAGAGAAAGGTCACGGATAAACTATTGCAGCGTATGAATAACGATGCAAAAAGGCTTTGCTTTGCAAATATTTTCCGCTGCCAGAAAATAACGAGGTTTGATAACACGCAGGCAAACGTGCTATCTTTTTGCAATTGATTGACGTCTACTCTGTAACAATGTCATTTACCTGACATTTGAAGAGGTAATTTGATTATATAGGAAACACAGTCACTAGATTCCGATTGATATCAAACTAATTTACCTTATCTCGGTAAATGTCAATCAATTAGTTAGAATTTGCGTTGGTGGAAATTTTAAACCCACGAATTAATTTGTTTGTAATATTACAGTAAATAAATGCAATTGTGTGCATTTATCGTAGAAATGACGTGCCAAGACAATGAAAAGAGAAAGATGAGGACTTGCTACTTACTTTTAATTTATACCCACCAACGGAGCACAGATTCCATAATTTATTACTTATTTCCAAATTCTGGGGAAATCGTCTTCCAGAAATATTAAGGTGTTCTTCTGCTAATTATGTAGAACATTAATTGCCTTGCGTACTGGTAGAGAAATATCCAGTATTCGGTAATGTAGTATGGACATTAGAATGCCTGAACATATCTTCAGTGTACCTAAATATGGTGGTTAATTGCATTTTCGAATAAACTTGAAAGGAAACCTTTTATTTCACAATAAAAGTAGCAAGGTCTTATTGCAATATAATTTTAGTGCTGCTACGAGATAATAGGACGTTTGTACGATCGTACAGAAATACATGGTTCACGGCAACTACTTCACAGGTGTGTCAACAAAATTCTTAAGCAACCATTTAGAAACTTCTATAAGTGTCCTACCACTAGTGCTGTTTGTTTATATGTAAATAAATATGAAGGTTAATATTCGGATCCATTAGAACATTACACGAAGACATGAAAACATAAATGCAAGATAATTACTTATCCTGTCATACAATACTCAAGAATCATGAATGAATTTATCGGGGAATTACATACATACATATCTGAAGTTACGAAGAAACATAGTAGCATTCCAGTGAAACGCACTTGTAGAAGTATTGATAAATAATTTGCTTAAAAATGTTTGCATCGTTACGCATTTTTTATCACAGAAAATTATCATTCGAGAATCGGCGCAGTTTTTGTAAGAATCGTTCTTTCATTTTAATTATTATGCTTACGTAACTGTTGATGCTATTAATGAAAACGGAGTAAGACTTTTGATATATTATTAAATTTAGAACAGCAATTGTTTTCAGAATAGCTTTATTGAATCTGTGATGCATTTTAAGGCAATTTGCTAGTGTTACTGGAAGAATTTTTAGGAGATCGCGCATTGGATGGTGCAGCAAAACTCAAGTATGTATATGAAATGGCAGCAACTGTTGCGATTAAAACAAGAAAGGGACCCCAACTCCTGAAGAATCCTCCCACACCAGTGTACTTTGAATAAATGAGGAAGACAGCAGCAACGCAAATACCATTCCACGATGTAGATCCTTTGTAGTGCATCAAATTAAGTGCGAGAACCACCATTGAGAGACTGTTGTCAGTTATACCGTTGTGATATTTCACTTTGTACTCTTGAACGGCCTCTTGAACAGCACGATCCCACCTTCCGGCTATTTTCTGTAGATCTATTTGCCAATACTTAGTGGGTTTACCAAATGTCATTTTGTCTTCGGCCACAACATAAGGCTCTTCAAAATCTAGAATTTTTCCATTCTCCTGAGCGATTCCAAAGTGTCCAATAAGTGGGAAGAACCACCTACACAAATTTTACTTGGTGTAAATAGGTTCTCAAAAATTATATAAATTTATGAGCAATTTTTATGAAAACGAGCTTAAAGACACACGTTAAAACAGGAATTGGGGTCCATACTAAGCAATGCGGGTATTTGCTATGAAAACGGTCGATTTCGTGACGTCTCCTTAGTGTGTTGGAACTAGGCTGATCTGAACCCACGGTATTCGTACTAGGATTTTTATCGGATTTCCCATGAGTTTTTCGAGTTCTTTTAGAATGTGCACTTTTTGACTGTCCACTACTCGTCCTTGATGCATCACTCGTAATTGTTGAATTGATTTCTCCTTCATTTGTTCCGTGCACTTGTTTTCTCGTTTGTTCCGATTTATCTCTTAAACTAGTTCTTGCTTCGGTTCTAGAGAGATCGGGGTGATCTTTCGAAGGTTTTGGCTCAGCTTCTATAGTAATAGTTACAGGAGAAGATCTTGCTGCAGACGGAGATTCTGTCACTCCAACTTCTCCTGATTCCAAATTAAATTTTACTTCTGGTATTTCCGGCTCAGATTTTGCAAAGTCGTATTTCTCCTCTAACAATGTGATCTTATCTCTATCAATTATTTCCGAATTTATATTTGCTTCATTAAAATTCTCCTCAGATTCCATTTTACGTAACAAACATTAGTGCATTAATTGATTAATCCAAGAACTCTA
>JABASC010003127.1:0-15141 GCA_019776185.1 Plutomurus gul
TATTCGAACGAGTCTCGCATAAACGAATATCGTCGATACCTTTTTCAACGGGTGGAATTTTATTGTTAGAAATGCGGACTGAACAATACGTGATACAGCAAAACAACACCCGATTTATTAGAATACTTCAACAGCACGTTTTGGGTTCATTTTTTTCATTAAAATTCGATGAAAGCACTCTGCATAATGCATAGTTTTCAGTTAATATTAAGACTAATATTACTCTCCTCTTCATGCATCGAAAATACTTATCACAAACCACCATCTGACATTTTGACAGAGTAACAACTAATTCCAGCTGTGCGACCTGTAAGTAAATCTGCAGTACTAATAATACTTTATTAGAAAACTAGATATTCTTATAATAAGTTTGCTGTTATCTTTAAGTTTATAATATGAATAGAAGTAGGGAGGTCAGCGTTCGACCACACAAAGACTCCCTTATCATTGTTTTAAATTTATCTTGTACAGACATTCTTGTAATATTGATTATCTACAATTGTCTGAAATGTTATAAATTCAAATGACTAACTATTGTACAGCTAACGTTTATGTCCTCTTTTGGACACTTTCAGACTGTGCAAGTTTAAAATCCACACTGCAGTGGCAGAATTAAAGCGTGATATTTAAATACTAATTGCTCATGAACGTGTTTGTGAAAAAATTAGAATTACACTAAACACTTAATAATCTTTGTATAATAATATAGATTTATGTATATTGCACGAATTATACACGTAATGGTAATTTCTATGCACATGTACTGTTGTGTGTACTACAGAGGAAATCATAGAAGCTCTCACAGAATCCATACACAAACCAAGCTTCCTTTAATAAAGGACAAATGGTAACAGCTTATGCGTCGTTTCCATGATAGGACAGGACTGCTTCTACAATTTACATTTCAGTCATACTTCTTCAACAGGAAGTTGGAAGTGGTCTCTCGAACGGAGTAGATTGCACAAAGTACAAACAGATCATGGCATTACGGATAGTAGAAAATCTAAATAAAAAACCAGAATTAAATATATTAAATATTACTCAGTATTTATGTCAAATTTATTTAAATCTTATTTCTGTACAACTTACTACAGGTAAGTATGCAGAGGCTGGCTGCTATAGGAAGCAATCTCGTAAATGTGACAACATCACCTGTCACTCGACTTGGAACTTTTGAATTTTCTTCTGATCTTCAAAGGTTCCTGCACCCATTTGGGATGGCAATAGATCATTCCAAATGCTAATCCAACAGCTGCAATAAGTAGCCCCGGCAAAAACGTATGCACAATTAACCCAGATAAGAACAACTGAATACTCTTGTCATAGTTGTAGGTTGTGATGGCGTTGACGAAGCTTACACAAGCGAACCCCCATCCAGAAACCCAAAGTATAATCAGCACAACTAGTCTCCAGTACGAAAACAGACCCATTTCGAAAAGTTTCACTTTCACTTGCAATTAGTTACATATATAAATATTTATTTCCGCAATAATTTGCACGAACGAACGAAGCTTGCACGGTGCCACGCTACAGAAATATTCCAATGAATTGATTGCGCTTGTTGCTCAGTTGTGGCATTTCTACGTGTCTGCTGCTTTTGAATTGCAGTGCATATGACATTTCCACTCCAGAACAAAATCAGCACCTGTAATCTAGTAGTCAGATAGACCAATCAGCACCGATTACAAATAACAAAGAAAAAAAAACAATCCTCCCTTAATCTGAGAGCCTCTCGAAATAATTATTCCAAGTTCATTTGATCATAACTCGTGTCAAACAATGGCCCCTTTTACCACTGTGTGTATTCTGTGTGCGTATACCTTCCCTGTGATGTTATGTCTAAATATTTCTGTGGTTGGTTAGTAATTGCAATAATATGTAATGTATGTAAACGGGAGCTATTCGTGAAGAAATCAGTAAACTTTGGCGATGAATCATTTATCATTTCGAAAATATACGAGAACAACCTGCTTATAAGCATTTATAACCAAGTTGAATGCTAATGTTCTGATTAATCTGATTACAAAAATTAACACCATCATCGAATTACGGCCTATGAATTCAGGCAGGCACCATTTGCTCCTTAATGTGTGTATTAAATCTATTTATATTGTTTAGTGTGTACTGCGCAGACAAGAGTCTCACTCTAATCGGTCTTTAGATACAAGCCGCACCATTGTTCCACATTCACAAACATATTCAATACACACTACACTATTTATTTTGAGTGCTTACCAATGTGCTGACGGCATTTTGTTGCATACTTTTATGTAGACTCACAACCACAGTGCATATAAATACAATAAAATGGAACACTCCAATGTGAGTGTTTTGTTATTATTTGTCTTTATCTAATCACGTTAAAAAGCGAAACAGTATAATATGTGTAACTACGTAATACGAATGAGTTTACCTTTCGAGTGCAGCTTCTTTTCCACGAATAAAACTCACAAAGAATTAGCACACAGGTTTCCAAAATTATATTTATTTTCAAGTGGAGAATTGACGAGATTGATCAATGAAGGTGGCAATTTGAATGTTGATAGATTCGGGTATTTATCCCAATGTAACCAACCAACAAAATCATCACAAAAATAATCGCAGTTTATAAGTTAAATGATAATAAACTATTCGCTGCACCAGCGAGTAAACACACAAGAGAATCCTTTTCTACGACGCATCATTCTAGAATGAGAGTATATTTGTTATTTATGCACACCCTAACGCACGCCCGTGTATACGAACGCGCTTCCGATCTTTGTTAGTTTTTGTGGTCACAATTTAAATTCGATGATGGTGTGCGTGCTTAATATATGCGTAGTAGTGTCAAATTGTTCCTGTGGCTGTTATTTGACTTCTTGATCTATTCATGAATCTTACAGGGTGCAGTACAGTTCGTGTAGCCCCTACTCTTCTTCTACTAACATACATACTAAAATAAAGGTAGGATGGGCGGAAGCAAACATTGCATATAATAGTGGCTTTCCTTGACTGTTTTTTCTATTGCATAGAAGGTTTAACACAGTGAATTATTATGAACGTTGTTGTTTAATATGTACTATTACTCAAGTATACGTCTAGTTGAGAGAGCGAGTGACGCGCATTAAGTTTAATGTTGTGAAGTATACAATGCCAAGTCTAGAATTTCCTTCCTATTATGGCTCTCTCTCTCTCTCGTTCTCTTCTCTCACAATCAGTGGCTCACCAGCAACGTTCTTGTTGACACAAAGCAAGGCAAAGGGTTAAATTACAAACTGTATTGTATTTTGTATTGCACATACATTACATTTAATAGCGATTATACGCGTTTTTTTCTCGATGCATTGCCTTGTGAGTTCATATTGCACTTTGTACCATGTTGTGATTAGGATGTACTACGAGCAAGCTATACAAATACGTGGTGGTGGATGCAGAAGTTAAATGAATCGCTTGGGCTGATAACTCTCATTGAAATATCAGTATGAGAGATTGCCGAATGTTGTGTCCTATCCTACTACATTAACTAAAAGTGCAAATAGACAACTCGATGTACGTAGTATTGTTACCTTGCTTGTATGGAACATGATAATATTGTTCAATATTGCATTATATTTATATGTATTGTGAGTACGCTGGTAGTAGTATGTGCAATAGAAAAGTGTGGTGCAGATGTGTGTCTACGTAAAAGGGTGTAATTATACGTTCTTTATGTGTACTGGATTCTCCATGTGAGTTTATTCTTAATAGCTTCAGTGTGTAATTTGCTACGTCATATTTGACAGTATTGCGCAAGCAATTATTAAACTCATTTATTTGCATTTTGAATGACTGTACTCATCCGTTTACATCGGTACTTCACAGGTGTAAGGATTTGTAATAGCCGTACTCATAAATAGTAGATAATTAGTAACTAGTTAAATATTGAATAGGAACCGCACTGATGACATCTATTCAGATAGAAACAAGCTTGTCTGTGGGTGATTTTTTACAATTTTTTGCATAAGTAAAGAAGGTCTAAAAATCTTTATTTAGTAGATAATTGTAATTATTTTCGTGTTAATATTAGAATTATCTGAAATTTAAAAATCAAGAAATAAAATAATGCCCAGAAGCGGATCTTAGGGACGAATGGGGCAGTCGTCGTCCCCTCACTTAAAGCATTTTTAACAAGAAAAAATTAAAAATCAATGCGAAAAATGCCTTATTTCGCACTTACAATGGGATTTGCAAAAAAAATTGGCTTGCTTTACTATTTATAAAATGCTAAATTTTATGTCGCCTTACCTTCTCAAATATTTGATTTTATTCTTTTAGTAGTACTTATTTAGAAAGAATGACATTTAAATTAAGGTTAGTAACTACAACGCAAAGAAGAATGTAACATTGAATGTAGTTATTTTATTACGTTGAATGGTTGTAATTGTATTGATTCATCATGATGTGTTTCTTGTTCATGTTAAGTATGGAAACGTTACATTACAATTTCGAGGCGGTCTTCTTTCTTCATTCTTCTTATGTTTTTACAAAGTATACATAGTTCGATGGGAAATAGGGTGGGATAAGTATAAACGAATCGTCATGCCTTACACATTAGATATTATCCACTCTCAACTCAAACAAATCTGCTAAAATGTATAACGGAACGGAAACACCCTGTATATAAATACTCCAAATGCCAAGTAAATGTGCCAAAACGCCATCATCACTCATATTATTTTAATAATCTTCATATACACTGAAATCGTGCCTGCATTTTCAAGTGTCAAGTGTCAAATGACTTGATGGCAAGTATTTAACCTGGAGAAGTCGGACATAGAGGTTCAAGATGCTTTCCTTAAATCTGCTAGATTATTGCAATCACGAAAGCATCAACACGCAGTCAACGCATTATTTACACACTGGAATGTGTACGGTAAAATTGAGAAAATATTTTTTTAAATGTACATAGTATGAAGAATGTGTAGTAGTGGTCCGATCTAGCCCAGTGCGAGCCCGACCCGAATTTTTTTCTCCGCACGGTCCGGTCGAGCCGAGCAGACCCCAAAAGCACGTGTTAATTACAGGAAAAAATATTTCTAATTGGTTCTGAATATGGCAATGTACTACTGTAATTTGGATTTTATTCATTGAATTAATTAAGTTTCGTATGAATTCCAAATTTATATGGTTATTAACCTCTTCTCTGCCGATTCCACCTATGCGATGTATTTCAAAAAGTGCCCTTTGTGTCCCGAATACATCGTTCGGAGTATTTGGCAGCATCACTTGCAATACAATTCAATTATCAGGATGTGCTCCAAAATTCGTCATCGATGAGGTTAACTTGCAAAAACTACTTTTCGGGTAGACCGGCGCGACCCGGCCCGATCGGAGCACTAATGTATAGTTATCTCAGTCTATCGTACAGGAAATGTTTTGGTTCTCTGTAAAATTCATAACATTCCACTGATTTATTTTCTACTTATTACTAGAACATCAGGTCAAGTATTGTTATGCGTGTGAACAAATTTCAAAATCAACGCTAAATTCGCATTGTGCTAGTGCAGATTTGCTTTGTAATGTTTGGATCCTTACTTGTTTAATTATTTACGTCACTTTTGTGATTAATGTTGGTCTCATGATTTCACAAATGGGAAAAAATGAAATGATTAACAAGACCCGCTGTCCATATTCATTAATATGCACTTTAGTTATTCATCCTACCATTACATCATTTGTGTAAATGATTCGTATTGTACTTTTGTATTTGAACATTGACTCGGTAGAAAGCGACTGACGATATGAATGATTCATATGTACCTAGTGCAACTTGGCAGATTTGTGTTGCAATTTATCAGGTGATACCAAAAGGCACGTGTTAAATTTCCCGTGAAAACAATCTACATATAATTGATGGCAACCGATGAGATGCACACTGCACACACAGTGCACAGATACAATGCAATGAGTAGACGAAATAACCTTGACACAATATTTTTGATTTGCAACACCTTTTTGTTTAATCATCCATTTCGATCTAGCACAGCAGTCTGTGCATTAGTATGAAATATCTTTGCAATGAGAACTTCCAAATGATAATTTTGATGGTAATTGAGCAGATTAATGAAAGATTTTATAGCCGAAAAGTACGCGAGTGGTAAAACACACATGTTTTATTAACAACTAATAACATACATACATAGTTGAATCCGTTCGTACAATTTGTGTTGTTGGGAAAAAGGTGAGTTTTCTATAATCACAAAAGATTTCATTTTACAAGAGCAACGTTTTTCACGTTGTGGAGCACAATAAAGAACACGTACCTACATAGTCCTGAAATTTGCAATACTGTTCTTTGAATTAACAAATCCCAGAATTAAATTTATCTTTATATACCTACTTATGTATTATCACTATCAGCATGAGACTTGTCATAATTTTCACATCTATGCATTTAGCATCTTTGTGCTGTGGTCAATTATTGACAGAAACAGAAACATCAGAATCGTCAACCCTTTCCTTGACATATGAAAATCTGTTACAGATCTTCGGATCGGACTGGGAGAATCAGGTGGAGCCAGCATTGAATCTGAAGGCCGAAGAAGCCCTCACTGAAGAGCTGCTTAGTACAGTAATTATTTCAAATTCAAAATCTAATCCAAATAATTAGTAAACAACCTCATTTCAATGTTTCAAGTAAGAATCTCATTTAATTTCTCTCTATTTCAGGAAGAATTAATAATTAGGAGTGGATATCCTGTAGAAACCTATAGGGTTACTACAGAGGACAATTATATTCTAAAAGTACACAGAATTCCACATGGTAAAGCAGAAAGTTCGAAAAATATTACAGATAAACCTGTTGTTCTCCTACAACATGGTATTTTGCAGTCATCAGAAGATTGGCTCAGAAACGAAGGAGGAAATCATTTGCGTATGTATTATCTTTTAATCTCGGCATTAAGCATTCTCTCTTGCAAATACATACAAAAAGTTGGATTCAATTTAAGACACGCATCAACTTGCGTTTACACTTTGTAGAATTCATTATTTCGTATTTCACGTTTACATACATTTACATCTATTACGTATTTCGTAGATTTCACATATGTATATTTAGTTCTGAATGATTGTTTACAATAAATGTTCATTTTCAGCTTTGCAGTTGGCAGAAGAAAATTTTGATGTTTGGCTATCGAACTCTCGAGGAAACAAGTATTCCAATGAACATTTGATCCTGGAGGAAGATACATTGGAATTCTATGACTTCACGTATTTACGACAGAAATTATTAGTCTACATCTCGGGTTCACAGATTTATATGCAAGTGAGCATTTTAATTGTGTACAGATTTCATGAAATGGGAAGATTTGATATTCCTGCCGTTGTAGACTACATTCTGACGACAACTGGCCAATCTAAATTATCCTACGTTGGTTGCTCTATTGGCACCACCATGTTTTGGGTTACAATGTCTTCTTTACCAGAATATAGTGACAAAATTGTCTTTATGGCTGCCTTGAGTCCAATTGCTTACATGAATCATACAACAAGCCCTGTAAAATCTCTGGCACCTTTTTCCAGCGAACTAAAAGTAATTTTTCCATTCCAAGAAATACGTAATCCTTTTATGAACACACGGGATGTGAGAATGTTATTATACTACATACATATATTAATTGTGTCTTTCCTCACTTGCAGAATTTGTTCTCTACTTTAAGAACGAAAAGGTTCAATCCCCCCAAATTGCAATCCATTGTAAATTCACATCTGCCTCGATTGTGCTTCTTCCGTCTATTGTCTCGAGGATTGTGTAAAAATGTCAAGAGCGTTCTGCAGCAGTTTAACATGAGCACATTCGAAAACGTGTGTTACACAATTATTACTCCATAACAATACATACATATTTCTTACTGTGATGCATGTATTTACCTACATACTTATGTATTTGTGGTGGCGTGACTCCTTTGCCACATCTGAAGTAGCCATACATATATGAGAAAGACAATTCCAAAGTCACAGTACCACGTTCAGAGTTCAGAGTTCAATTGCAATTGCGTTTACTTGTCTTACCGTATGCGTTCAATGAATTTCATAAAGTTCATGAAGCACAAAAGCTTATTATGTCACCTTTATCTAGGAAATTCAGTGATTCGTACTGCACATTACATATTTACGTACTTACAAATTGTTGTAATTGTTGTATGTTGTATCTAGCACCATGTGAAGCAGTTGGCAAAATATGCTCCAACCACCACATCCATCAAAACGATGGTTCATTTTTTGCAACTTATAAAATCTGGAGAATTTCAGCAATACGACCACGGTTCAGACTGGGCTAACAAAGATAAATATGGAATTTCAATTCCTCCAGCTTATAATTTGAGCAATGTGAATGTACCTGTAGCCATTTTTAGTGGAGTTGACGACGCCTTTTCAAGTATTCAGGTATTACTATTTCTGGGAAATATCATGAGTAAAAATAGTGTATACAGGCATGCATCAACTTTTTTCCTATATTAATCATACTATCATCTCGTCTCTAAAATCTAAGGGAGATACGTGGATAGGAGCTTGATTTTATAAGTACATACCTTAATGCACCAGTACAATGTTATGCTAATTTTTAAATCTCATTAGATTATGATTACTTCAATTGCAAAAATGTAAGCTACAGCATTAACAGCATGTTATATCTAGATGCTAATTACAGGTTGATATTTTTAGGATGTGAACTTACTGCAGAGCTCCCTGCCGAATGTGACTGAACACGTAATTGTAGACTCAACATTCAAAACCCACGTAGATTACACACATGAGCCAAACGCAACCGATGTGATTTATGAGCCTTTAATACGAATGCTACTTGTAGCCACAGAAGAACGGTGATTTCAGCCACTTAATAACAAAGTTGGCAGATATAAAGTTATCAATATTGTACTTTTGCTCAATCTGTACTGTAGTATCTGCATTGTGGAATTCATTTTAAAAAAACAGTTCCAGTTTAAAAATTAATGTGTTCGATAGAATTCATCTTCGATTTGAAATTAGAATAAAGTTGAAGTTCAAACGATATATGTGGTTCTATGTATCTGTGCATATATTCCTTAGAAGTTGTGTTAATGTATGTATTTATGTATTCAGTAATACAATTACGCAATGGGCGTTTATGAAACAAATGGCACATAATCTGTATTAATTCGTACATGCAAATTAGGATTAACTCACCTTTACATTTTAGCCTGTGCGTGTCTCAAAATTATATACACAAAAGCGCAAGCAAGAACGAATTTAAAGTTTAATGGTTCACCTTTGTAGAACGCCTGTCGATTTGAGCGATTAGGATTAGAAACAACAGGATGGAACTCATTAATAGTATTATATGTATTGGTAAACAAATTGGTAAACTAAATGTAAAGACTTAAATGTAACTCAATGTAACCCTGTGTAGATGTGCGAAAAATAAGCTATTTACAGCAAATCCCTAAACACAGAACGTAAACCCCTTGTTATGAGAGGAATATCGCTGGATTCACTTCGAAAGGGGTCATATATAAATATTTTCAACGAAGTGAAACCCTTTTATTACTCATTTGGGTATCATGCTTATATCATATTCAGTTGTTTCAGTGATTCAATAATTTGAATTTTAAAGTTTATTCCGTGCATCAACAAGCAATCTCTAACAACATGTATTGAAAAAATTTGGAATAAGAACACAGGATTATATTTTAAAATGGTTAGGAAAAGTTATGTTGTGGGCTTTATTGTTATTTCACTATCAGTTTTTTTCTGCAATAAACGCTTGTGCGAAGCTTCCATTTTCAACTTTGGATCTATTGGCTTAGGATTTAACTCAATTATAGAAAAACTTAGTCAATTTCATCCAAGACTGTTGTTCGACAGAAGACTTAATCCAGATATCACACTTTCTGCAGTAAGAACACTACAAAATCTGTGATCCTATCGATCGTGGAAATATTCGCCGAATTGTGCATCATAATTTGTTTATAATATACAATATTCAATTTTTGTAATATTCAGCCAGGGCTCATAACGAAATACGGCTACCCAGTGGAGTCTCACGAAGTTACGACAGCAGATGGCTACATTTTAACAGTGCACAGAATACCACATGGTAGAAATGTGGTGGGAAATAGCTCAGATCATAGTAAAAGGCCGATTGCACTTCTTAAGCATGGACTGATGTCTTCTTCTGACGACTGGGTTATAAATAGCCCGAACAAATCATTGGGTAATCATTGGACAAAAAAAATTGCTTAGAACAATTATTAAGCAGTTAATTAATGTGTTTATTGATAGCGTTCAGATTGGCTGATGAGGGCTATGATGTTTGGATCGCAAATTCTAGAGGAAATAGGTATTCAAGAAAGCACAGAGATTTATCCCCACAAAGAGCGCAATTCTGGAATTTTGGGTATTAATATCACAAAAAATATTTGCACAAGATAACTAGAAAAATTGCTTAAATAATGTTGTTAAATTTGAAACAAAATATTCATGGAATTTATTAAATCTAACAATTGTGATTTTTGTTTATAGTTTCCATGAGATGGGAATGCAAGATATACCTGCAACCATTGATTTTGCTCTTAACAGAACTGGACAGCCAAGAGTCTTCTTCATAGGACATTGCTTAGCAGCTGCGGAAGTTCTTGTTACCCTCTCAATGAAACCAGAATATAATAGAAAAATGCGTCATATTTCCCTCATGGGTCCTGTGGTGTTTGGTAACAATATGAGAAGTCCCTTGCGTTTTTTGGGTCCATTTACATTTCTGGAAAGTGTAAGTTGAAAGGTTGACTGACTGAAATCAATGCTCAGTATGTATATCTCCATCATTTGTATTGTAATCGGTAAAGTACCTATGTAAAATATTTCACAGGTAATTTTGGGAATTCTTGGGCATGGTGAACTGATTCCAAAGTTTCTGATCGATATCCTAAATTTCGTTGCTCCTTCAATTTGTACTCCTGAACTTTTCGCGGCCGCCTTGTGTGAAAGTCCTCTCTTCCTATTTACAGGGTTTGATCCTGGACAAGCTAACCATGTAACAATATTCACTAAACCAAAAAAGTATGGTTATTACAATAGACTGTGACATAAATTATTTTCTTGAGTGTAGACACAGCTGCCAGTGATTCTTGGCCATCGCACATCAACTTCAACACGAACCTTCATTCATTTCATACAAATGGTCGTGTCCCCTACATTCCGCCAATACGATTTTGGAAATGTAAGGAATAAAAGAGCTTACGGAGGAGCGTCCTTGCCACCAGATTACAATATGAAGAATATCACTGCACCTGTGGCGCTGTACTGGGGTGAAAATGATTGGCTGGCAGACTCAAAGGTATTTACTCAAATGTGCAATTGATTTTCCTATGTACCGTATCCTTGCTCTACCACCTTTACGGTTAATGTTTTAATTTTTAGGATGTAGCTCGTTTGGGAGCAGAACTTCCTAATGTTGTCTCGAATGAAAAGGTGGCCTACAGAAATTGGAATCATATTGACTTTCTTTTTGGTTTGGATGCTGACAGGCTAGTGTACGATCCTCTTATGAAGAATATGGCTAATTACCTTCCAATTGACTCTCAATAATTGAAATGATTTCAAATTATGCAACGGCGTAATAAATTTTATGCAATTTTGTTGCATGATTTGTCTTTACTCATTTATTCAATTGTGTTTCTCCGATGTACCGATGCACTTACTTTTCGTACGTTTAACGCAGATTACACATATAACGGCTAAAGACAAATAAGCAAGAATTTTTAGTAATTCAATATCGATTTGCCTATTGGATAATTAAGATGTATATATTTGTAATAAATGTGATTGAGATGATTTTGGCAGTGAGGTTTGCACTTTTACTCAATACTAAACAAATGCGAGAGTCTGTAACTTCTGCAACTTCGTCCACAGCTAATCTGAATGTTTGTTAGCGTTCAAAGAATATCATTACAGTCCAATCAGGTAGAACGCATACAAATGCTACCCTTTGTGTTGTTCTGGTTTACTTTATTTCACTTTCTTGGATGCTCTGTTGTAATTTTACAAGTAAAAGTCGTTTTCGGCATTTGAACGAGTTGAACGAAGCATGTCTCATTCAACGTATCTGAATGAAGGAAAAGGGTAGGTTACAAGCTTATTTATCTTCTAATATCGTAAACCCCAACTAAGGATTGTTCGCTGTGTTGTTTGTTAGTAGTTTTGTGTTTTGTGTACGTTTGCTCGGAAATTAAACAAAATCGGATTCCCTTTTACTGTCAGAAAGAAGGAGAATCTTTCATTCCTAATCTTGCTTAATCCCATTTCTCTGCTAGGCCACACGTACTGTGTTGTATGACTTCTGGAAATACAGCAAAGGCTTGGCTAATCACTAACAATAAGCAAAATAACGAGGATTTTAGTTAAGAACATAATATAATCCTCAATCCTCACTAAACAAAATGAAAAGAAATATTGTACTTTTACTCTACATAATATGAGCATCAGTAATTTGTGTATACATAACTATAAATAGAGAACTATATGGTATATATAATTGTTATGAATTCTGCATTAATTAGTGAGATACATACTTACATTAAGTACGATATACTACGCTAATGTAGCAATAAATTGATTTGTCTATTAATATGCAACACAAAAATAATCTTGAGATAAAGAGTGTTCTAACAATAAATGTATTACAGCATCCGTTACGAATTACCGTACTTGATATACCTATATGTAATTAAATTTAAGCATATGAAATCCATAATCGTATCTTGTATTAATCAGATCAGAACTTGTTATTTCTGCTTTCAGTAAACCGTACCCCAATAATAAACAAGTACCTACATAATCTGAATGTGTATACTTTGGTATTTATTGTGAGCAGGGGATTATCGACAAACGGTCTGCTCTAACCTTCATCTACATAATTGTAGGTATCAATATGTGCATATTGGACTTCCAATAAGCAATAATTACCTAGAGTATTTCCCACAGTAGTTCATTGAACTAAATCAAGGATCTTGCTTTTTCAGAAATTAAATCTATGCATAACATGATTATAAACTTCCAATGTAATGGTCAGTTCTCTTTGAAAATTATTTGTTTTCACTGTCGCATTTACGGATTTGTAAGTACCACAATGTAATACATATTTCATGGTAATGTAGCACCGAAAGCCTTTAAAAAAGATCCTCTAAATTATGATTGAGTACCCATTTACATAAATAAAAATTCTGTTATTAATACACTATTGCATTGGGGTAGATAACATACGCGTGCAGTACATAATAT
Source organism: Plutomurus gul (assembly GCA_019776185.1). NCBI lineage: Eukaryota > Metazoa > Arthropoda > Collembola > Entomobryomorpha > Tomoceridae > Plutomurus > Plutomurus gul. Next base: position 13,276 of record JABASC010003127.1, read on the forward strand.
GTTGACCTGTAATACTGACATTGTGTGTCTGTGTCTGAATCTTATCTCTTATGAATTACTGAACCCAAACACACTGTAGCAGATGAGTATTGTAGGACAAAACGGTCACAGCATAAAAGGTCCTAGAGAAACAATCAAAACGAATAGGCATGCAAATGCATTCACTATGCAATCCAAATTAACAAGTAAGTGCACATACATTTGCAACAAATACTTCAAAGTGTGCAAAGATTTTTATCGCTCAGAAAAAAATTTATTTTCTAAATGCTTCTAAGCATATTCGATACAATGGTTCTCTCTGTTAATAATGGAATGCAGAAACACGATGTGAGTGACAGTAAAGTAATAATATGAATTGGCTGAAGTGGGAGATAGATGTCTATGGACATGTGCATGACTATGACTACTACGAGTCTGTTTTTTGTGATTTACTATTGTGAGCAATGACCATTTTGTCAGTCAATGTTTACTTTCTTTAAGTTGTCTTTTAGACAACTTGGCTAGTCGGATAACATTCATGACTAACAAACAATTATCATTCACTTATATTTGATAAAATGTAGGCAATGCTTTTGTACATATCTAAAATGTACTCAATATTCATCCCCCTAAATACTGACATTTCCTTGACCTTCTGTTTCAAACACTTTGTGTTAATACATGTACATGTTTACATTTATGCACATCATCAAGCATCTAGATGTATATGTACTTATGTATAAATGTAAATAACGAAACAATATCGATGTGAGAGCCAGAACTTGAGCTCCGCAATCAATGTTTCTCTACACAGTGAAGCAGCATGACATCTTATATATAGGTTACAAATAGAAAATTACTTTCGGAAATTACTGTTCATATTAACGTGTAAAAATATTGTTATAAATTTTTAAAACCCAAAATCCCAACGAAAATTATGTCCATTTCGTCTACCTGGAGTTCGGAACAGTGGTGCAGAAGCATTTTCTACATTCTTATGTGGATTGCTCACACTCAGTGTAACATTCCCACTTTTGATTCGAAGTCTTCGCATTTCCTATCTGATATTCAAAGCTGGACTCATCATATATTAATGGACAATGGGCTAGAAATATTGTGGAATGCCAATGGCCCAGAGTGGCTCATCATGGAAATGACGGCGCCCACTACAGGTTACGTTGGAATAGGATTCTCCCCAAATGGGGGAATGACTGGAAGCGACATTGTCATTGGCTGGGTCGACGAAAACGGGACTCCCCATTTGAATGTGAGTAAAAATTTAAATCCACTTTTTAAATTGTGGGAGGGATTACAACAATAAATTAATCTAAATAATTATGTGTAAATTAATAGGACTATTATGGGATAGAAAACGGTGTTCCTTCACTCGATCTGTCGCAAGACTACGAACCTATTCTTGTTTTCCAAACAGAAAATACAACGACCGTACGATTCAGACGAAAGTGGAATACTTGTGATAAAGAGCACGACATTGAGATAGGAGTATTGGATTAAAAAAATTATTATATGTATCTGTAAAGTACAGTTTAACAAATATATAAAAATGGAATTTTATTTTAAAGGATGACACAGTTAGACTGATTTGGGCTTGGAGTGTGTACGATCCCAAGGAATCACTTCACTGGCACGGCCCCATCCACCGTGGGACACGCACCTTGTTTTTGAGGTCTCTTCAAACGTCCAGACGATTTCCAGATGACAACCCAATTCCAGGAGTACACGAATGGGTTGTGCAACTCAAAAATGCAAGCCTTAAACATTTAAACTAAATATTTAACTGTGTCTTGATTAAATCTAAATATGTAGAAATAATGTATAGTTGGTTCTAGGCGGGTACTCATATTATGATATTTTGTAGCATCATGT
>JABASC010003128.1:0-15138 GCA_019776185.1 Plutomurus gul
TTTTACTCAGGTTTAACTATTTGACCGTTTTCGACACAATTCAAGAATGCTTTCCTTTGATGTGTGAGCAATTTTTGTAGAGATCCCAGTTCGCAAAATTCCAACACGATATATGGCTCCACTGGTAGAGTAGAAAAATATTAATGTTTTAATTTTGAGAAATTGCATAAACAATTGAGTGACTTTAGTTACTGAAGATCGAAAAGCATTACATTTGTAGATTGTTGCGGTGCAGGCTCCGATCAGATTAATGACGTTCTGATTAGGAATCTGATCATTCGGTCCCCTTAGGTACATCATTATTTTCAGCTCGTCCAACAGGGATTTCACGTACTCTGCATCTGTACCTGATTTCACTGTTTTCACAGCCACATCAAATGGTTCTGGATAATTAGCAGATGTTACTTGCGCTTTGGACACGACTCCTTACTCTCCGACCCCAAGGGGTGCGGTCCTGTCTATATAAATGAGATTTTAGTGTGACCTGGGTGGGCAAGTTTGCGTTATGCATTATAGCCTTTCAATGGAAAAATCAGGGGCGTTTTTATAGGTTGGTTGGGGAGCTTCACCCCCCCCCCCCCTCAATTTTNTCAATTTTAGAAATTAACACAGGAAAAACAGGGAAGATAAATTAAGGAAACATTTGTAGAACAGGGTCAGCCCCACCCCCATTTAATTTCCCAATAAATACGTACCTCTGGGAGTTTAGCATTTGAGGACATCCCATGTTATAAGGTTCACAGAAATTGGTTAAAATTTACCTATTTGAAGACATTCAAATGGCACTTCATAAGTTTCATAGTCGTAAGCCATGTTTCTGGCACGATAAATTCCATCAGCATTTTCGTAGGAGATTTTATCGTAAGCCTTCGGGTTTCCTCTCAAAAACTCGTAAATGTATGTCTGATTAATGATTTCGATTTGTAGGAGCTTTTCCTTGAACATTTTCTTCGACCGGAAATTCAACCCAATGGCCACACCACCGACAATTATTATTGCAGCAAAGACAGCCAGAAAACCGCAAAGAAGGTAAATATTGAGTTTATTATTATTATTATTATTATCATCTTTCGTCATCGCTTCCGGCCTATTCTCCTTTTTTTCACATTCTCCAATGGACACAGTTTTGTCGTTGAAGTCGTGGTCCTCCAAGTTGTATTTATTGAAAATGAATTGACTGACTTCTAGATTATTTCCCGTGCAATTTTCTTTGTCATAGAATTTGTAGCATCGAGCGAATGTTTCTGCACCCGTTACATTGCCATACCAGAGTTTCGGCAAATTTTTGCAACCCCACAAACTGAACACCAATTTACGACCTATGCAATCAAAATTAATTAATTTACATTAATGTTACAATTTTAATTTATTTGTTTGATACACTTACCCCTTTTGTCCTTATCCGCATATAACCAAATAGTATGCCCCTGAGCTATAAAAATAGTTTCCATAAAAAATGTACAAATTATATCAAAAGATATCTTCTGGTCAGTGACAACTGTCCAAAATAGCATAAAATGTCCAAAATTAACTTTTCTATACATATTTAATATTAAAATACGACCATTGAAACCACTTTTGGACATGTGTCAGTCTAAACACCTGTGTACAATTATTATTGAATTAAATTGCGTACTTACTGGCATGATCTTTATTGCTGAATTTGTGACTGCAAACGTTTAGGGATACTAATGCATCGTCAAAATCCCACAGTGACAAATCATGATGGTATCTGGTGTTCGGATAAATTTGAATATACTTGTCCCCTTTGCAATTTCTCTCACCGAATATATTTAGACAGAGACCATGGGTGTTTATTGATGAAGCTCGGTGCTCCCAGTTTTTTGGCAAATTCATACATTTCCCGTGGTCCAATTTCAGTGTTATATTATCTCCTAATAAAAATTCATATAATTTTACAATTTCACCAATTCAGGGGATCCGACATAAAAATTCGTCTTTGTAATAATAAATTCTTCAGTTTAATGGTTTGTACAACCTCTGTGATTTTTCTGATCGTATATAGTAACAGAATCACAACCAAGTACCACTGTTAGGATGATTATGATTGAGGATGCAACAAATTTTAAATTGCTTGAAATCATGTTACGGAAATTAATGTGAACTAACTCTCTTTACGGATTGAACACAATGTACTGAGCAGTATATTAGCTATTGTACGGTAATTCAGCAATTTCTATAGAAAACTATATTGGTATTATATTAATACATTTATGATGTATGCTTTTACATCGAACTTTGGTGTGGAAACCACATTATAGGTACACCGTAATCTAATAAATCCTCTCTCAAAATGTGTAGACAATACCAATAGTATATATTTACGTACTAATATTTTCTTCATACATATTTAAGTAATGCACGAGGAATACTTACGTATTTATATTCTCATTATCATTATCATGGCTCAATTCATTTTTCATGGCATGCAATAGGGAAAGACACCCTATACTCGTTATCGCAAGCAAATTTGAGTGGACTGTACGGTCAGTTGGACGTGTGTATACTCCAACTAAACAGTGGCTACGAATCAGGTGCGGATCAAGGGGACCTTCATTTTTGCACTGATCGGCTTTCGACACGTATAAATCACAAATGAATATCTTAGATGATTTAGTTGCAGCAACGTGGTGCGGATGCAGGGTTTCCCCATATTTTTGCAAAAGCACTAGGTATAAATGTAATTCGATTTGTCAAAAACGGCAAATTTTAAGCGAATCGTAGACTTCAGAGCTGGCTCAAACCCCCACTAAAATGAGTCCTGGATCGGCCCCTGGGCAAACGAAATATTATGGCTCAATAAATGGCAAAATAGCGTAGTGCGCTTTTTGGCAACGTATGCGAGTTCAATAATTAGATTAAATATGTAGATTATTCATAAAGTGAGTGCGTGCTCCTTAAGTGCTCATGGGATTTGTTAGAACTGCGGTACGCGTGCTAGTGGGGGACACAATGGACATTCTTTCCTTCTTTCCTTTATTTAATATGACATGTCAACTCGCAGATTCCATTATGTACTTTATGGATTACCCCTTGGTGGGAATACAATTCATCTTGTTTCATTTTCATGTTATATTTTAATTTTCCCAAAGACAAATAATTGGAACTTGCACTTAGTTTGGCTTTGGACTCAAATAGTAAGACAGGAGAGCGGTTGATCTTTAGAATAGCGCCAAATTCGCATACATGTGAGTTTAAGATTTTTCACTTTCCACTTCTGAACAACAAGAACAAGTACAAGCTAATTAGCGAAGCGAAGGAAGAGCTACCTAGAAAAACTTTTAAATTTCAAGTACAATTACAAGAGGAGCTGAATTGATTCTATTCCATCCATTCATTGTTTGTTATGGTAAATTATGTGTACTAACTTTTTTGTTTTCCCAAAAACCATTCATGATTAATAATATCGAATTAAATCGTTGATCGTAGAACGAGTATAATTTTATTATGTATTTAAATTTCCTGTCATCTGTTTAAGCTTGGAAATGAATTCGGTCGACTACAATTTAGGAGGTCCAATGGTTTGTTTGGTTTGTCAAAATTTCTGTACCGAAGAAGTGATGTCCTGTGATGCAGCGTTTAAAAAAGTGCTGCAAAATTGCAGTAAATATTTTCATTCTTCAAAAACTGAAAATAACTTCAAAGAAATTTTCAACTTGCCCTTATCATTCAAATTGGATTTGCTACCTGCTATGTGTCACCCATGTTTTGAATCCACTTTTCGTTTGAGTGAACTCGTCGATCAACTTGAAATATTACAAAACTCCATCAACGATTTCCTGGAAATATTTTCCGTGGAGGTTCTGCGTCGTCGAACAAACGAAAAATCGACACTACCAATGACAGAAGATACAGACATTAACATTTCCCACGATGATAAGAACAGCGATTCGGATTTAATAGATAACGACGTGGATCCACTCCTAATTAAATACCCAGAAACGCCGCAGTTTAATCACGATGATGGTGACGACGGTGTAAACATTGAAATCAAAATTGAAAAAGTCGAACCAGAAATTTCTATGAAAGATTTCACCTCATGTGATCCAAGTAATTTGGAATACAATCAAGGTGAAGGAGGTATTACTGCAGCTGGAGGAGGAAGTAATAACAAGGAACTATGCATAAAGCTGGAACGTAAGTTACAACTTTAAATACAAATACACCAATTACATAATTTTAATTTACAAATTACAATTTTCAAAACATAATAAACAGGCTTGCAGCTGCCTATAATAAGAAGGGTTCAAACGGTTGTTCTCCCGTGTGATCCTCAGATTTTTAGAAAGCGGTAAGCTGTTCATAACATTTTATTTTTAAGTGTTACATGGTTTCAGCAGTCAGCATTAGCATTGATTTTGCAAGAGGGAAGCTCAGGAACGAATTTCCGCCTTCTGACTATTCTATTTTTCTATTCATAATTATTTTCTTGACAGTCGCAGCAGCGACGAGGACCCCGAAGTGAAGCCAGAAAATTTAGAAGAAAGTGATTCGAGTACATCAGACGATGAAATAATATCCCCAGCGTTAAAAAAACCTTCCGCAAAACAACCTCAAAAGCGGATGAAAAGTCACTCTTGCTCAATTTGTGGGAAGCGTTTGGCACCAACCTCCAGCTTCACCAGACACCTTCGAACACACACCGGCGAGAAGCCACACAAATGCCCCCATTGTGAAATGACATTCGTACAGCACTTCAGTTTGAAGGCACACATCCGAACTCACACCGGAGAGAAAAACTACAAGTGTCCTTCTTGCACGCAGGCCTTCGCACGCAGGGACCACCTCCAACGACACCTTCGACATCACAGGGGTGAGAAGTATAAATGTCCTTCCTGTCCTCTGGCCTACGCAACCACCTATGGTTTAGCAAGACACATGGAACGTCACAAGAAACATAGGTGTACAAAGTGTGGCAAAGAATTCAATGAAATATCACTCTTTGAGGAACACCGGCAAACTCACATCGACGAAGTACGATTTGAATCTTCTGACTGTGAAATGTCTTTCAAAAGAAAAAGTGCAAGATCCACCCTTAAACGAAAGCACATTGGAGAGAAGCCGCACCGATGTTCCCATTGTTCTGCTGCATTTCTAAGAAAAGAACATCTTGACAGGCACGCTCGAATCCACACTGGAGAAAAACCATTCAAATGTCAGCACTGTGGCAAAACATTTGCTCAACGCTATCACTGTACTGCACATGTCAAAAGGCGTCACATGTCCCCTCAATAAATGTTAGAAGTTATTGTGAAAACATTTGTAATTCTTTAATACTAATTATTTGTAAATGCATTTGTTTTACTTGAAAATCCATGTGATTCTTTTGCGACGGGAGTAAGAACTAGAAAGTAGGTTTATTAAACGCAAACATTGTGAGTACATACAGTGGCGTAGCCACACGGTGCAATTTTTTACAACTTTAAATTAATTTCACAATTTGATTTCTCTATTTTATGCAAAATTCAAAAATATGGGCTAATGGTGGCAATGGAAATGCAGATTTAATTTTATTTTGACAATAAATTAGTGGATATAATGCTACGTTGCCTCATTCGCTTGTTTACCAGCATGCTTTTTCATTAAATGCTTCTGTAAAGCAGACTTGTTTTTAAAACCTTTGGAACAATGTTTGCAAGTTGTCTTTACATTATGAAGTCTATATTTGTGTTGGTTCAAGGACAGAGAGTGTTGAAAATCCTTCCCACAAAATTCGCACTGAGGACGAATTCCATGCTCCAGCTGTGCATGCGTGTTCATGTGCTTTCGACAGTCTGTATTCCGTTTGTATCCTTTGCCGCAGATTTCACAAATAAATTTCAGAGCAGAATCATGCGAGATTTGATGCGCTTTTAGATCACCTTTTTTCTTGAAAATTTTTCCACACTTGGGACACAAGAGAATATCAGGGGAAGACTCTACCTGTTTCATGGGAAGTTTGACTTTATGCATTAGTATAGTGTGTTCCCTTAAATTGTGGTAAATGCTGAATTGCTTATCGCATTTTGGGCACTGGTAAGGAGGACCTTTCACGTCAACATTCAAAACCGTTACCCCCGCAATGTGGGAGAAAACGATATGTTTTCGGCGGCCACACTCAGTGGAAAATGTCTGATTACAAAATTTGCACAGAAAATTCCCCTTTTTTCCCTCAATTTCATCATTGGTTTTATTTTTTTTTCTATTCTGATTCGCCTCTTCATGTATGCTAACCATGTGATCTTGCAGCTGCGCATCTTCCGAGAAGCATTGATAGCACATATTGCACAGAAATCTCAAAGAATGTTCAGAATCGTAATGATTTTTTAATTCGGCCATGTCCGTGAACACGGATTTGCACTCGTAGCATTTCTTGTCTGTGGGATTCCTCAAATAGGGGGCGAGGGTCAATTGTCTCACCGGTACCTGTAACTTGTGCATATAGAGCAAATGTGCCCGTACATCAACTGTATTTTTGAAAGGCTGACTGCATTCAGGGCATAGAAAGGAGCCCTCTGGCCCCATTTCGATTTTCTTCGTGCACGGCTCAACTTTACAGTGAGCCATCAGCATATGTCTTCTCTTTGCAGTGTAAAACTGGAACGTTAAATTGGGACACTTGGGGCAGCGATGCTTTTTATCGCGAGGTTCGTCGGTGGTTGTTGTTTCAACATGCTTTTGGCTATTCTTATTTTCGTTGTGACCTTGTGACATGTGTCTCCACTTGCTGGTATACGAGAAAAATGTCTTGGGGCATTTAGGGCAGCGGAAGGTAAGCCTTTTTGAACCTTTTTGCCTTTCTGTTCCAATACAAAATTCAGGTATGTCGTTAGGTTGTGTTTTGTCTAGAGGTTGTGTTTCCGTGTTACTCTTCTCGTGAAGTTCGAATAGCTTTTCAGTTTGAACAGCACAAAGTTTAGGTATTCGTGGTTTTCTTTTCACATTATCCTTCCAGGGAATACGAAGTCTATGTGCGCGTAAACAGTGGTGGCGCACATTCCTTAAAGCCCTATACTGCTTATCACATTTTGGACAATCGAAAGGTGGCCCTTCAATCGTACATGGCAATTCTTCTACTTCCGCCAAGTGGACCTCTTCCTGGTGTCTCTTTTTTTGGTAAGAGGTTAGAAACGATAGTCCGCATTGTTTACAATTGAATTTTGAATTAATTACGTTCGCCAAAGGGTTGGTGATAGCTTTGGTCGGCCCACTATTACGCCCCACCCTCTTTCGCAGGGACCTTCTTTCTGCAATCAAACAACAATAAATAATTGAAATCAAGTGAGTGTGCTGGCATCAGCATAAAAGCCCAATGGTTTTGCGTTGCCAAACGTAAAACATAGCTCCACCCACTTCTTGTTGGTTTTTCCCAAACGTGTTAATGTTCCCACAGTGGTTTTACGTACTTAGACATGATATTTTGGAAGATTACCTTGTGAAGCCATTTGAAATTTTTCATTGCTGTAATCAGATGTGTTCGATTGGGCTGAGAAGTCATCCGAATCACCGTCCTTCTCACTATTATTTGTTTCCTCTTCACCGTTTACGTGAGACCAAATTTTACGTGGGACCCTTCCAGATGTTGAACTTCTTGTTACACGAACATAGACTTGAGCACCTATTTATTGATAACATGCCTTTTAGTACGTTAAAAGTTAAATTATCGTTCTAGTTCTTACTTTTTGCTTAAAATTATTATTTTTTGCAAAGGAGAAATTTGTATAATTACTTTCTTCGGGTTCTTCTGTAGAATTGTCTTGTAAGTTAGAGACATCGAGAGGGTCGTACTTCATTTCATGATCCGATGATGACCCAATATCATACAGATTGCTGAAGTCCATCATATTTTGTTCAGAACTTCCAGTTGGGCTGAGTGGATCAATGATTTCATCCTCTTCGATTTCGCTCTTGATGATAACATCACAGTCTTCATCATTTTCGGATTCAGGTGATAGGAAACCATTTCTCAAAGTTTTAGAAATTAAAGAATTGGAATTGGTTAAATGATTAAAGGATTTATGAACACAGTACATTTTCTCGTAAAGTCGCGCGCACTGTTCACACAATATGAAATTCACAAATTCTTGTTCAAATTCGCGCTGGACATTCAAATCAAATTTTGACATGATTTCCGTGAAATAGATAATCATTTGGTGCTTTAGTTGTTTCGAAGACATTCCATAGATGACGGAGAATGCTTCAAAGTTGGTCACTTCTTCCATTTTTTTACGATTGTTTTCTTTTTTGTACAGGATCTTTGATGATTTAGTCGGTGACTTCTCTAAATCAATACTACAATTAGCGCATTGGTCTGGAAATTCGTCAAGCATTTTCGAAGATATCTTCAGTCGTGATTGATGAACATTGCTGTGTAATTCCATGGCTGACCTAAATATTAACAATTAAATTAAATTAAAACTTTGAAATATTTAGGAATAGCGATAGTTCATGTTATATTTGTTTGTTGTTTGTATCTTCCTAATTGTATTTCCAATATCAATATTGTTACAATGACTTGTTTAATGTGACCTTGGTTGGTGTACAATTTTGATGTCTGGCTGGATGACAATGACACTACTCAAGGCATCCAAGCTCAGACTCCAAATTCAGAATAATAACAATAATGTGCCTTTTTATAAAAGTTAAAAATATATCCTATTTTACCTAGTATTAATAATGAGTAGTAGTGCGTTCAGCAGATGAATAATATACGCTTCAGTATTCGAAACTGCATGTATTTTGACTATGACATAACATTAAAATTTTATCACAAACAATAATAATATCAAGATTTGATAGTGATTGTGAGAAAAGTATTACAAATATCGGAAGTATGGCAAGGAAGTATGCGGCATTACAAAGTGTACACTATGCCCCAATGTTTCCCTGTAGGATGAATCCGTACCACCTCACTCACCACATTGCAGTATTAGTGTACAATTATTTTAAAATTTAAATTAAAACGAAAAAAATGTTATTCACCTAATGCTGTTGGAGACCGAGTGCACTAGTGAAAATTGTGAAAAATGTATCTTTCATACAAGTACAGTGAATACTATACTAAAATATTGCCAACAATGCATTCTACATAATCCGTGTTCCTGACTAACAATTTTGTGGCCCCAAAGGAGTTTTGAACCAAATGCAATCGAGTCAAATTAATTTTATTAATCAATAAATCTAAAATCTGACAAAAATTCAGATTGAGTTTGTTTATCTGACTTTACATTTTTTATACTAGATAGTTTGAAGTTTGTTATAAAAACATTACGAACCAATGCAATGATTTGGTGTAACAAAGGTTAGTCAGGTAATGTAAATTGGGAATTACATTTATTATTTTGCAGTTTAATTACGACGATGATTGTGCTCTAGGATTGGAAACGTTCGGTCGCCCCTCATGATGTGTTATTAAATGGGTGGCTAAGTCCCCATTCCTTCTAAATATTCTTCCACAATGTTTGCAAACTTTCTTTTCATTGTGGTAAATATTTCTGTGCTTGGCCAGGGAGTGTAAGTGTTTGAAATCTCTTCCACAGAGGTCGCACTTGGGCCGAATTCCATTTTCAACTTGTTCGTGCATCCGTAAATGTTTTCGACAGTCCGTAATCCGTTTGAACCGTTTCCCACATTTTTCGCAAATGAACGGATGAGTGGGGTCGTGAGAAATTCGGTGGCATTTCAGTTCACTGGAATTTTTGAATATTTTCCCACAATCTTCACATTGTAAATTCTGCACAGAGTTTTCAATGGCATTAGGTTTTTTAGATTTTTCAGGTAATTTTAATCGATGTTTCCTTATCGAATGTTGCCACAGGGAAAAATAACCTTTGTACGATTCCCCGCACACAGAACAAACATAGGGAGGACCTTTTACTTTCAATTGGGAAACAGTTACTCCAGAAATATGAAAAATACCGACGTGTTTTCTGTGCGCATGTGAAGAACTGAAAATTTCTTTACAATCTTTACAAGGGAACCGATTTGAAGATTGCTCTACACCATTTTCGTCATTTTTATTTTCATTGCACTGATCATCAATTTTTGAGTAATTCACTTCGTGAACTGTAACCACGTGGGTCTGTAGCTCCTCCTCATCAAAAAAACCCTGACAGCAATATTTGCACACAAATTCAATCGAGTGATCGGAAAGATAGTGATTTTTCAAGTCAGCGAAATTTGAAAATCTTTCTTCACATGAATTGCAAATTTTGCGCCCTGTGCCGTGCAGCACTCTTGGTTTGGCGGCGATTGCAATTTTGTGCACGTAAAGACAGTGGCGCCGCAAACTGGAGGCAAGTGTAAACGATTTGCGACATTCAGTGCACGCATAACCGTTTGAAGATTTCACTATTTGCCTATTTTCACGCTTAATTTTGCAGTGATTCAACATGTGCTTCATCTTCACCGTGTAAGAGCGAAATTTTTCAGGACATTTCGGACACTGGAAGAACAAAGTGGTTGTATTTTGTCTACTTTCTTGTGAAGTGACACCAGTCTTCGAATTTCCCGCCATTTCTTTTAAATGAGGAAGTTTTAGTTGATGGTGCTTCAAAGTATGCTCACGGAGGGTCGCGAAACACGTGTAAGATTTTTGACACTGCGGAGATTTAGGACACAAAAACGGAGGACCCTTAATAGTTCCTTGAAAGGCGGTAACATTTGAAACATGTGCTGCAGTCATATGCTTCCGACGCTCGTATATCGTGCGGAATACCATTTGACAGAATCTGCAACGAATAAGTTCAGGATTTCCCACGTCACGACCAACAGTTTTCTTAGTCACGCCTATTTTCCGTGGCGGACTGTCAACTTTATGTGCAGCAGCAATGTGTGCAAGCAAATCGACGTGTTCCTTGTATCCTACATGACAATAGGAACACATAAAGCCAATTTCATGTTTTTTGAGGTAGTGAACACATAGTTCAGGAAGTTTATAAAAGCAACTGTCACAGGTTTTACATTGGAATGTATACGATGTGCCAACTTTATTGGGAATTCGAAGTCTGTGCGCACGTAAACTGTGTTGTTGAACACTTCGTAAACTTTTGAACTCTTGTATACATTGTGGGCACTTATAGGGAGGACCTTGAATGGCAACAGCAAAATCCTTGATATTTTCCAGATGCTCTGTTTGATGTTTTCGCTGTTGATATTTGGTTGGGAAAGATTGGTTACAAACCTTACAGTAAAAACATAACTTCGATTTCTTGTTGACGTCCGCCTGCCTTTTTTGTAACCGATTTCTTTGTGATTTATTCGTCTGAGGTCGTTTTGTCATTTCTAAACCAAACTCCAAACATTATTCTAAAAAATGTCATTTTTATTGGTAAAATTAATTAAAAAAATGTTTTCGCTTTTTCACACTTGAATTACCAGTGGACTCAAAATCACTCTCGTCTTCACTGTAGTTGTAGTCCGATGTAGTTTGCTGCGACTGTACACTTTCATTTTCGTATTCATCGTCCGTGTCATGTGGTTCAGCTCCTCCTTCACAATTTAATCCCCAACGAGTATTCTTTTTTGTTGAACTGGAGCTACGTGTCACGCGTTGATAAATATTGATATCATGTGCTGAAATATTAGTAGTTTTAATAAAAACATTGTTCATTTTAATTTTTTTGCATATAGATATTTTTAATATTTAAAATATGAACTTGCTTTCGTTCGGCTCAAGAGATTTTTCTGATGATGGAGAACTATCTTCCAGAGGATCATATTTCACATCCACTTGCTGCTCGTCATCCTCATCAATACCAAAATTTCTTAGTTGGTGTTGGTAGTACTCGTCATCCGAAGCTCCTAAAATAATTTGATCGGGATACGATGCTGCATTTTCAAATTCGCAGTCCTCATCTTCTTCCAATTTTACTTGTGGTGATGAATTATGTGGGTTTCCATTGTTGGAGACTGCAGAATTTCTCAGAGTCTTGGAAATGAATGAATTTGGGTCAGATGATCCACTGAATGATTTATGAATTCTGTACAAGTCTTTGTAGGTGCCAGCACAGAATTCACATAAAGAGAAATTATGTTCTCTTTCTGTGTCAAAAAATAGACTTTCATTGATATCAATGGACCCGGGTATTTCTTTAACGAAGGTCAACATTTGACGCTTTATGTGATCCAAGGAAATTCCAAAAACTTCGGAAAGTACTTCGAGATTAGTTATTTCTTTAACTTTCCGTTCCACATAATCAGTGTAATTAATGCTTAACACTGCAACTTTAGGATTGTCCAAACCAACCGAACAATTAGCACATCGACCTAAGAAATACTTCTTGTACATCTTTGAATGCATCCTGACCCGACCATCTGAAATTAAATTTAAATTAATGGAAATAGATTGGATATCCGTCGATTGTGTGACCATTTGTTGTTTGTCTGTAACATCTGAGCCATATCTAAAATTTGAATTGTAAAACTCGGGCCAACTTACTAGAAATGGTTTTGATATGAAATGAATGTATTATTCTGCAATTTTAATGTAAAACACAATAAATTAGTAGGATTGAATATTTTGATTAGCAAAACAATAAAGTCAACACACCAAAAAAGAAATGCAGTACAAAATTGGCTCACTTTGACCTGCTCGATAGCAGGAATGTTTCATCTAGCTTTGCCCCTATAAACAGCCCTCGACCAAAAATTCTCATAGACTTGTCTTTTGTAATTTTATTGGAATAACGCATATAGAATAGTGTTTAACTCTTTCTCCTCACACGGGGTAGTTGGAACATCCATACTTTGAATATCTATACCGCCAGGTCCCAGTATTTTCGTCTAATGTATAGTTTTACAACTTTCATCACCAGTACTCAGTACGCATTCAAGGAAATTCAGATTGCAACAACTGTTTCGTTGGTTTTATATGTGATAATTTTATTCTTGTAGCACAAAAAGATTGAAACTAGCCTTCATTTTATTTAAACCAATACTTGAGTTTACAGTGGAAATTCATTGCATTTTATTGTATGTCAAATTAATTAAGAGAAATGCTGTTGATTTAGATTTTCTTGCAGAGTTTTTGTCGTCTACAGAGAAAAATTAAGTTACAGTCGATAATTAAAATTTTTCGGTCGCATGGCTCTGTGTTTACTTGGGACCTCTTTACACTTCGGGGGAATCGTATTACTGTGTGCGAGTAAAGAGTGCCAGTGGAGACTCATTAAAGTTGGACACTGCTTATCGCAGATTGGACACGCAAAAGGGTGAGCTTCAAGATCCTTTTCAAATTCAGGCACTCGTCCAGAATGGTACTCCTCAATATGTTTCGAATGTTGATAATAAGTAGGAAACGACATTTGGCATTGTTTACATTTTATCTTCGCTAACGAGTTGGTGGTTCGTTTGTTCGGCAG
This sequence comes from Plutomurus gul, assembly GCA_019776185.1. Taxonomy (NCBI): domain Eukaryota; kingdom Metazoa; phylum Arthropoda; class Collembola; order Entomobryomorpha; family Tomoceridae; genus Plutomurus; species Plutomurus gul. Next base: position 13,362 of record JABASC010003128.1, read on the forward strand.
CTGCTGTTCTCTCCTAGAGTGTACTCTCTTTTTCGAGGACATTGTCTCTGCAAAAAAATATACAATCAACTTGTGCTTGTGCTCAAACCCGATGTTTGAGCACAGTTTTGTGTCTTATCTTTCAAAATCTGTGTTTACATCCGAATCAGAGAACATATTGGCGGAGTTCTACGTTGACTACGATTAGCCGTTTAACATGGTTAGCATAAGCAAGGATAGGTATAGCAACGACTCCTTCTTAATTATAAAATTCAGGCGGCACAAGCCCCCTGAAATTTACATATGCCCGTTTGGTTGCACTAATAGTTCTACACGCATTTCACAAAATTATTTTACCTTTTGGTTCAAATTCGTCATCCTCTTCGTCATCACTGTTGTCCAACCGACTTCGACGCTGCGAATGTTGCCTTAAATTTTCAGATTCTTTGCCGGTGCCGCGAACTTCCTCTCCTTCTCGGTCAAAACTTAACTTACGTCTGACATTTCTTTTTGTTGATGTCGAACCCGAGATAGGCGCCACTCGTTTCAACATAGTTGGATCCCGTGCTGAAATAATAATAGCACAAGTTTTCATTGAAAACATTTTGCATTATATTATGCTCTTGACATATTTTTAATATTAAGAAAGAGCTTGCTTTCGTTTGACTCTAGAGATGCTTCTGATTGAGGAGAGCGGTCATTATTATCTTCCAATGGATGTTCTGCTACCAAAGTATTGGCATCCCATGCTGAAACAATAACAGAATTTTTTATTGAAAACATTTTGCATTATAATGTTCTTGGCATTTTTTTAACATTAAAAAAAACTTGCTTTCGTATGACTGTGGACTTGTTTCTGTTTGAGGAGCGCCGGTATTATTATGGTTAAAATGATCTTCAGCTACCAATTGTACTTCTTGTGCTACCACTGGTAGTTCTGGAGACTCGTCACATACATTTCCTGTGAAAGAGTCGCAACAATTCCTCGTGGTTTTGGAAATGAAGGAATTCGGATGAGATGATCTACTGAATGACATATGAAGTCGGTACAATTCTTTGTAGGTGTAGGCACAGAATTCACATAAAGCGAAATTATGTTCTCTTTCTGAGTCAAACAATAGACTTTCATTGATATCAATGGATCCTGGTGTTTCTTTAACGAAGGTCAACATTTGACGCTTTATGTGATCCAAGGAAATTCCAAAAACTTCAGAAAGTGCTTCGAGATTGGTTATTTCTTTAACTTTCCTTTCCACATGATCATTGTAACTAATATTTAGCATTGGAACTTTACGATTGTCCAAACTAACCGAACAATTCCCACAATGACCTAAGAAATGCTTCTTGTACATCTTTGAATTCATCCTGATCCGACCATCTGAAATTAAATTTAAATTAATGGAAATAGAAATGATATCCGGACCCTTTATTGTTTGTCTTGTAAACAGCTGAGCCATATCTAAAATTTGAATTGTAAAACTCGAGTCAACTTACTAGAAATGTGAGTGCAGTACTCGTTGGGTTAGCAAACGAAAACGAACTACTAGAAATGGTCGTAGCAGGCGGAGCTGGACTGCAATTCGAATGGTGTAAACGAAATAAATAATTTGATTGTCAAAAGGTTGGAGAACAATCAGTCATCAGACAGAGGAACAAACAGGACCCGATCCGACAAGAGCCAGTGTTTCGTTTTGACCGGCTTTTTTAAATTTTGACCCGACCACCGGTTTAAACCGGTTTTTATTGGTCGAAATGGCTTAAATTGGTCGATATGGTCGAAATAAATTATAACAGTAAA
>JABASC010003129.1:0-15129 GCA_019776185.1 Plutomurus gul
AGGTGTGCCGTACTTCCAGTTATATCCGTTTCACCTACGTTGTGTACAAATTAAGTGCAACGCCCAAATTTTCCTGGCCTCGGCCGCATTTTACTCCTATACCGTTAGTACTATTTTCCTAACTAATTAACCTAACCTAAATTAACCATTAGTAAAATATTTCAGCCTACGACAGAATTGTTTTTGTTCCGAAAATATAAATGCTTATTAAGAAATCACTAATCTCCATTACACCCACCTCCCCAGAACATTGGTGAGTCCCGGAAAATATTCTCACTTTAAAGTGAGACTACTTTGAAAAAAAATACAAAGTAATCTTATGTGAGCACCAAGCGTGCCTCCGCCTATGATTTTATGTATACAGAGTAGAGTAGAACATCCAAGATCTGTCTTACCTATAACTCTGTTATCCTGACCGGATCAATAGTAATGATTTGAAAATTTAGACTGAGATCCTGGGAAACATTTAATATCATTAAATAAATGTAACCTTTTGCAACCTAACGGAAGATTCTAATCTATCGTAGCATGTTTCATCTTGTGGTAGGCTGACATTTGGTATAGGCACCTCCATAATTGAATCGTTCTAGTTCTACTTCTTGTTTTTAGTATTTTGCTTATTATACTTTCGGATACAATACACAATACAATACAGGCGAAGCAGATCGATATATGCGCTCACACACCGAAAACTGCACAACAAGTGCCATGTATGCGAAAAGATTGCTTCGCGTATATACATCGTAAAATGTAAATACATACAGTTTCTTTTCCTCTTCATCTACCATATATATATATACATCCAGCCCAGCCAGCCAGACCAGCAGATCCACTGAATTGACTGAATCCACTCGCCTTCACAATACATACTCTGAGCCTCTGAGCAGATTTTCGCAATAGCGAAAGGAGCAGAGCAGACTCAGATGAACACAACACTTCAACAAACCACACAGAAAAGAGAAGACTTTGTAAGTCTTAAACCAGGCTACATAAAAATAGTGTAAATAATAATAAACGAAAATCTTTTTTTGTGTAAAGTGTAAAAACAAGTGCTCAAGGTCGCTCACAATCCATTAATTGTATTTTTGAGTCATTAGTCATTATTATGCTGTACAAACAACATACATATTGTATGCCAAAAAATATTAGAAGAACATAAACATTCACATATAAATACACCATTGGCGCTATTATTGTGGAGTGAAAATATCTATCGTTTAAATTTTTGTACCCAATTCAATACTTTTAGATTTAAATAATTTTATCTATAATTTATGGTAATACTTTGCACTGCAGAGACACATATATTATCATCTAACTTCAATTGTCAATTGATTCAACCTCCTCATCCCCTCCCCAGCGCTGTGCGCTCTCTATTATATATTCCAATCAAAGTTATGCCCTTGATTCGGATAATCGAATCGGATTTATAAAACGTCAATATCAAAAAAAATCAAAATAGCACTTACCGAATTAATTAAACCTTTGTTGTGGTGTTTCCAGTGTCAGTGTTTTCTTTTCGGTTTATTGTCCTTTTTCTTGAGGAAATTTATTGAATTGCACGTTATATTTCTTTATTTTACCAATATATATAATATGCACACATGTAATCTCGTGTGTTATGAAAAAGCGTAGAATGTCCTCAGTTCTCATTCTCATAACCAAGTCAACCCAATCAACCCCGCCCGCCTTTGCATATAGGGGCGATATTTTGTAAAAGCCCTTCCTTGGCAAGGCTACTGCCTTGTAGCTACGCAATACGCACGCACAGTCCTGACTGGTGCACAGGGCACAGAGTGCACACACACACTATGATAGTAACCACCTTCGGGGAAATGGAATTTTAAATGCAACGAAGGTCGTCTCTCAAAAAAGGCTGCTATAAGAATACATAATATTTACCCTCCCTCGGTAAATTAAACTACCTTGTCCACCCACAACCCTTTACAGTTTCCCAAATCTACATTATTACGTTCACTCACATATCGTTTTAAAACAATGACCATTTCATACATTTGTGTCAAATTTTGAGACAATTGATTCAGAGGCTATAGGAACAATAAAAATATGATGGTAATAACTAACACTTTTGCCATATTTGTTTACTTATTTTCAGTTACAAAGTGAGAAAATTTCCTGGTTGATGAATTCCTTCAATTGAATTGAAAATTAAAGCACAACAACGAAAATCAGACAATTCGCAAGACTGCTACATTGTTCGAGAAGAGCACAAATATCCAAACCTAAATTTTAAAAAAATGGTACGTCACATTAATCAATATACTGGTAACATTAATGCTGAACACATTTAAACGTTTGCAGTTTGAAAACAACTATAAATGTAGAATGTACACTACTAGATATATTATCTAGAAATTCTATAATGCGTTAAGTAGAAAGTATCGCAAAAGTATCTTAGTTAGTTTTTGACATGAGCATCGTGCAACCATGTAATGTTAAAAAATAATTTGACTGTTAAATTAAGGGATGTTCGTGTAGTTGTTAAAAATCAATGTTGCGATATGGTTGGTATGATACATACCATGTGTGTAGATAATTACTTGAATATAACCAAGTAAATTTTGGATTCGCTTGTGCTACCTTTCTTTGGTGGAGCCATTATGCACATTAGTACGTATAGTAGGGTAGTTAACAATATGTAGTTAGCACGCTACATCCTCATACACACCTACGGGGATTCCAAATACAAGCTTTACTGTCTCCTGTGTCAATTTTTTGTATTCTGAACCCCAAATAAATATTAAGAAAGCAATCTTATGTTACCATTTTACACACGCGTGTTAGCACTATGTACTTGAACGATATTTTTTGGCAACTTCGATGACGTTATTATATAGGGTGGCCACTCAATGTTGATTGAAGAATCCATTGGATATAATCACGTTGAGTTTTGATGTGACATTACTTCGTAAATCAAGATTGTCAGAATTCTCCATCGTACTTGTCCAAACAAATTAGTAGGATAAACGAATTATATTATACAGACAATATATATTGCCTAGATCAGAGAAAAAATTCGCCCATAATAAAGTCCCAGAAGAGTAGGGATCTGTTATGTACAGATCCACATAGATATTGAATCCGAGAATATCGCCCATTCCATCACAATTACAAGCATACCCCCAAATAAGTTTTTATATAAATTCATAGAAGGTAAAGGTAGTCGCATTACTAGTCCCTATTACAAGACCCCAGTAATATATTTTGTCGAATCTGACATCAATCATGATTTCTTTGAATTAGGGGGAAAATCATTTATTCAATGACGACTGTTACATTTTACATGTAATTGCCAAAAGACACAGTACTAAATAATAATTATTGATGTAAGCACTTTCATGATGAAGATATTTGTGGGTTAATTTGTTCAGAATGTATGTTGTTACATATGATTAACTTATTTGTTTTTGTGGGTACAAGTGGTTGTTAACTTAAACTTAAATATTTGTGTGTTATATGGGCGATATTTATGGCTTGGATTTATGAGCGATATTATCGAATTCAATATAGTGCCGAATCCCTAGCTAAGGAACAAAGTTTTCATGGGGGATTTTTCTCCAGGTGTGATAATATGTAGGACTCGAAACCAGATAGCCAGCCAACGACATTTAAATAGCAGGTCCTTTGGTATTAAAGCACGATATTGTAAAAGACTGTATAGAGCTCGCTAGATCCACAATTAAATTTTCGGTGAAATCACCGAGGAGAGGAATCTGTGTATGGGGATAATACAACCGTAGAAACGCTTGGCAAATATTGAGTTACTCATTGTAATAATTGTTGCACCAGTATCTGGTGACACTGTTTGAATTTATCGGTTTTATTAGAGGGTAAAGTAGAGTATAATATGTTTTATATTGGATTTTTGTGCTACATAATAATGTTATAAGCTCACTTGCCTTGGGAAATACAATTTTATTAAATTATTATTCATCGTCGTACGAGAAAGTCAATTTCTGCAATTATCATTGCTTTTTGTATAAATTTAACATTTTTTCGATATAACCAAAACCATACAACATTTTACTTTATTAAATCGGAAATCCTAAAAATGTAAAATCAATTCAAATTATATTATCAAACAATTTACATCAAATATTTCTTGAGAAAGAAGAATATTTTTTTAGTTAATATATCACCTCCACTGCATAATACTACTTCTTTGTCCACCCATCCCTCACCCAAGTTATTTTCTCGTAAAAATAACGAACGAAGGTAACACTTTATTCAATACATTTCCACACGGAAGCAATAATACAGAAATACCACATCATATATGTACAATTTGCATATTGCATTATAGTAGCCTCCTTAATAATAATTTTCTTAAACTCTTTTACTATATATATCATCAGTTAAATTGAATCTTTCTACTACTGTTGAATGTCCTGATTGTTGATTATATGCTCTCTACTTTTACTTGCAAATAATAAATAGTGCATTACTTATTTTTACAGTAATAAGGAAATGGAGGGTTTTAATACTACTTTAAGTTATGGATCATTAGAGTGCATGCGGAATTTATTTTCTGCTAATTTTGATATTATTATGTAATCAATACTTATTCAGTTCAGCATGAAAATACGAATGATAATCAAGGGGTATGTTACAATAGTACATAATACATTATGGTGAATTTAAATGCTTTAAATTGCAATTGCAAAAATTTACATTAGACACCAATGTAATAATAAGTGATTTTGTCCTTTACAGGGAAATGAAATTTCGTTGCAGTCTGAAATGTGCTCCCACTGTAAGTCGATGCAATGTACAAGACGTTTTTGCATTAACAACAAACTAACCCCTCAAACTTTTTATATTCTCTCTTTCTATTCCTATCTATACAAAAAATAATACAATCTTTTGCATGCTTTAAATAATCTTTTGTCTTTTTCTGGTTTCTTTACCAAGGGTCTAAATTGAAATAAGTTTGTTTGTGAGTATAGTTGATCCTGAAGAGATCAAAAGATTGGGGAAGCGCTTCAAAAAGTTGGATTTGGATAACTCAGGATCTCTTTCAGTGGATGAATTTATGAGTCTCCCGGAGCTGCAGCAAAACCCTTTAGTTCAAAGGGTAATAGATATATTTGATGCCGACGGCAATGGAGAAGTAGATTTTAAAGGTGGTTTAACATACAATATACAATATACATAAGCTACGGGTTGTCCACCTTCAAATTGCTGGAGATTTTACTATTGAAAGGTGTAACATGGTGCAAACAAAAATCCGTGCACCATACACAGAAGGAATCCCCCGGTACCGAAACTAATTGAAACACCTCGCCAAAATCGGGCTTCCCTTGATATACATATGCGAGGTTTTTCCGTGTGTACCACACACGGAAATTTTTATTCTAATTTTGGCAATGAATCGAGGAAAAATGAGAAATTTCTCGTTGAGTATGATAGGGTACTAGTACTGTACTAATACATACAATTAGCTACATGTTAGTTGAATATCCAGCAACTTGGCGATGGGAAATAAGTAGTCGGTCCAAGTAAGTATTTGTGGAAAAACTTTATTTATTTAAAATTAAAAGAAAATTACACTGTGTTTCGTTGCAGAATTTATCCAAGGAGTCTCGCAGTTCAGTGTGAAAGGTGACAAGGAATCGAAATTACGATTTGCTTTCCGAATTTACGATATGGACAACGATGGTTACATTTCAAACGGCGAACTCTTTCAAGTAATACACTGTTGTAGCTTCTGTTAGGTTATTATTATAAATAAAGGACTAAGAGAAAATATGCATTTTTCCCTTGTAATTGTTTCGTTCTATTCATTAAATGCAAATTCATGTGAATTTTTCCATAATCCACTGTAGGTGTTAAAGATGATGGTGGGAAACAACTTAAAAGACACCCAATTGCAGCAAATAGTCGACAAAACAATTCTATTTGCTGACAAGGATGAAGATGGCAAGATTTCCTTTCCCGAGTTCTGCCAAGTAGTTGGTAATACCGATATTCATAAGAAAATGGTTGTTGATGTTTAAATTACGTAATTGTGTATTATTATTTAAAAGTGTAAACTCGTTTTTTCGAAGTTAAATAAACACCTTAAAGCGTTATATTACATATATCATTGTAAATTTAGATGTAATTAATATTTATTCCTAGGATCACTCAATTACCTTAATAATAAATAACGTATTAAGACATCCAATAAATATCAACTAAAATAATAGCAGTTTTAAGTTTGTTAACCTGTCTAATCACTTGTAATGTTACTGTACCTTTGTTACTAGTTGTATATTTAAAATTACTTTATTCCGAAGCAGCCAAAAGCTTTAAATTATAAGCAAATGATGTATACAATGTACACTATAGTGGTGGTAAACATGTTTGATATATTATAATGTATGAGTGTAATAATGCATGTTAATCATAAGTAATTTACTTTTTGATCGTTGTGGAACCATTTGTTTATACATGCATTCGTGTTAATTATCTACACATGTAAGTTATTCATCGGATGCGTGAGCATGAAATAAGTATCATAAGTGAAAGAAGTGAAAGCATTGAATGAAAATACACACAGCCTTGAATTAATGAAATAACACTTCACTTCATTGTTAGTGTTACTAAATGTTGATATTACATTAAATATAGTTTTTCTAACCATCATGTATCAAGTTCGCATTCAATATTCCAATATTTGCTGTGTATCTTAAGCCGTGCCTCCACACTCGTTAAAATAACTACGGCCCAATAAAAGGAATTTATCAAAATGTCAAATGTACATCGTTTTACAACTCGTGTATTCACAAAAAACTTAAATCTGAATCCAATGTCATCAAGTATCTGGACGAGTAGATACATTTAGATTCGCCAAACCGTTCTCACCGGAAAATTCTACCACAAAGAACTCGTACTGTCTCAATGTATATCACATTTACTATTTACAATTAAACTAATCTATTGCCATACATAAAGTTGTTAAATTTAAAAAATCTAAATTAATGATGAATCCTACAAACGGAAATTAAACCTTTAATCTACAGAATAGTTCTTTAAATAAAAAAAATCGTCTGTAAAAGACTTGTAAGGTGCTTCATGTCATACCTTTAATATGATTATTGTGAGTTATGCTCTTATGAAAATAAAGTCATTCAAAACAACAAGGTACTTTTCCTTCTCGTTTTATTGAAAGATTCAGTTTCTTAATATTTTCACATTTTAAAGACCTGCAGCAGCTTTAGCAGCGATTCTTTTATTTCTTTCGTCAGCGATGGAAAGCTTGACACCCTTGCCCTTGGGTAACGACACAAATGGTTTGTTCCCCTTGCCGATGATAAAAACGTAGTTTAATCTGAAATATAAATGTAACCTAGTTTAAACACAGATCAAAATGTTTCATCATATGTAATTCAATTGTACTTTTAAAAAATTACAAAGTATGTAATATGCATTGTTGTTGTATTTAATTTAGAAATAGGACGATATGGGCCGCAGCCGTACATCCGTTTTACGAAATAAGGTACAATAATTTGTATGTGTAACTGTTTTCGCTCATGGTAATGCACGAATTGCAAAATTAGCAAAATATGCGACCGTTGAGAGAAATTACTTTAGCCCTCATTTTGAACCCGAATGAATTTTTGTTACTCAAACTGCCTTCGATGGGGCCGGTAAAAACATTTGTACACACGTAAAAAGCAATACCTGGTGGCAAACACATGTCCCAATGAATCCTTAATGTGAACAATATCAAAAGACCCTGGGTGTCTCTCTCGGCTGACGACAGTACCGACTCGCCCCAAGTTACGACCTCCGGTGATCATACATAAATTACCTGAAAAAATTATTATGACAACCAATTAAGCACAAGTAAGTCCCAATTTACTACAATATATTTCCAATTAAAGTTGTATCTCAGTTTAATTCACTAATCAAATACGTTCATTGGATTATGCCTGAATTTAAAATTCATCCTCAATACATTGAAGTGTTTTTTAAGTATTTTTGTGTACTTAGTATTTCAACCTACCCGAGTCAAACTTGATGGAGTCAATGATTTTACCACTGGCAATATCCACTTGAACGGTATCGTGAACCTTGATATTTGGATCTGGATAGCGAATAGTTCTTCCGTCATTTGTCACCAAATGTGGAACTCCCTTAACTCCAACTTGCACTCGCTTTACTTTGCAAAGCTTGTACTAAAATTTGAAGGAAACAATAAATACTGTAATCAAATATTCATTTTGTTAATAATTTCTACATGTTCCATTTTTCAAATAATGGTCAGTAAACAATTAAAAATACGATCATAGGATTCATAGGATTATGCCTGAATTATAAAATCATCATACAATATGCACAGTAAAGTAACTGCATTAAAAATGCAGCTTAATGCTTGGGTACAGTAACAATTATACCTTGGCTTCTTCTGCGGTGATTCTATGGATAGTGAAACGTCCTTTTACATCATAGATCAAACGGAAATTTTCTGAGGTTTTTTCAATTTGTACAACATCTGTGGACAAATTATTAGACAGAGTAAAATTATTACTCTCAACACAATTAATTTTTTTGTAAAAAAGCTATCGTACAAGTATTTAATCGGTTTACACCTACCCATAAAACCTGTAGGGTATGTAGGATCCGTACGAACTTTACCGTCAACCTTGATGAGTCGTTGCATTACAATTTTAGTAACTTCGGACTTGGTCAAGGCATACTTCAAACGATTTCGAAGGAAAATAACCAAAGGCAAACTTTCTCGAAGACGATGGGGTCCAGTGCTAGGTCTTGGAGCGTAGACACCCCCCAATTTGTCCAGCATCCATGCCTTGGGGGCATTTAGACGCTTCAAATGCTTTTTGGGACCTCGAGCCTTTAAATGGTAAAATAAATTAATGTTTAATACTGAATCCTATAAAGTTCAAAGGAAACGTTGAGTGTTGAGGTGATACGATGATCCATCATCATAATTAATTGCACTCTTTATTTCGTCCTTTCACCTTTTCAATGGCACATTATTAGGGTCTAATTCTGATTATGTATAATTGATAGTAATTTAATACTACTTAATTGAAAATAATTTTCGGCTTTTTAATTCATCGCTAAACGACAACCCTAAATTATTGTAAAACATTAATATTGGAAAGCAAAAATAATCAAATCTCAAACGTCTGTGTGACAACAACAGAACAGCACGACAATGACACAGATTACACCTGGGAGTTTCAGTGTGATATCGATATCAGTATATTAATTCCTCCATTTTATTTATTTCCTTTTAGTCCAAATTTATTAAATATCTTCCTTGTACCATTTACGAATAAAATAAATTGGTAAAATTAAATTAAAACTTCGACTCACCATGCCGGAATTTCAATGTTTTCAATGCGCTCTCAGGTTCAGCAATGGAAGGCAAAACAGCCACACACTACACATAGAGTGTTCGTTTTCGCTAACAGAGCTCGTGTATGGAAACAGTGGAGGTATACAATCAATACAATAGATGGCACATTCAACGTATTTGGTGTCAATCTTTTGATCTTAGGTAATTGCATAAATGTGGAAGCCGTGTTTCACAATTCGGCGGAAAATCCAACGTCGTGTCCCTGGATGATCTGGAGGCTGGGGGTGTCATTTTAAGTTAACATTGGTTGGGTAGTAATTTGTAGAGAGGGGCAAGGGTGGAGACGACTTAACATAAGAAATTCCTAAACCTCCTCCGTCCCATCTCGATCCTCTTTGGGCAGCCGAGCTTTTCTATCTGGCAATTTTTTAGGGATGACCATGCAGAACAACTACATCGGCTGTATACCTTTACCAGGGGAAGAGAGAGATGACGTTACATATTATGTTACAAATGATGTGAAATTATTATATTGTTATTAAATTTTTATATGTAATGTTAAAAATTAATTCATTCAAGTTCTGTGTCGTTTCGGCAAAGTTGTAATGTCAACTCAGATGACAATAAAGTTTTGTCTCTCTCTCCAAATTTAAAATTCAGAAGGAATTACTGAAGCAGATTTTTATGTTTGATACATGGAATTATGGAATCTTCCGAAAGCTTCCTAATAAAAGTCGTAAGAGAATTAAGAAAAAACAAATTTAATTTTACTGACACACTGCCACTTGATTTTATAATTGCGTTAATGAGTATTCGACCTTTCCTCCTAGCCTTTAGGCCACCTTTAGGTGTTTCATAAAAGAAAATTTTTGTGTAAGGCACAAATCGTAATTAACAATTTATGATACGATACGATGCTACTGATGCAGCTGATGACGCTCGCCGATGCCGCCTAATATAGGATCATGGTGGAGTGAGTCTCTCTACGCATACCTTTATAACGCTCGGCGAAAGGTAGCAGTATACAATTTTTTAAGTTATTTTGTACTTTAGAAATATTGAAAAGCTGAGATAACCATTCTTGTATTCTTAAATGAATCACCTTTAGTTTTGTTACGTTTTGTAAAAGGCTAGGCTGACACAATTTGATATATCCTCGTGGTGTCGTGTCGTGGTCAGGTCACTACCATTTACCAAGACCAACTAATAGCAACTAATTTTGAATTATATCAAATATATATATAGGAGATAATAGAAGCCGAAATAAGTGAAAAGGTGAAAGGATATTCAAAAAGAAGTTTCAGGTCTAGTGCTGACCCGACCCGTGACTCGTCGTGGAACTGACCCTGTTGCCTGTTTTGATCATTTATAGCAAATTGCAGTATACTTTGTTATTATTACTAGCTGAAGATCTATATACATCTCGTTAAAATTCTGTGAGTACAAATTGTTTTTTCACAAGGCTCTGTCTTTACGAAAAATTTCGTTTTGACGTTTGTTTAAACAAATACTGTACATAGCGTTGTTCCTGACACGCACTTTGGTTATATATTGATAATGTTTATACTTCTACCCAAGTCTTCTAAATTCTAAATATTAATGTATTGCTCTTTTTCATGATTGTCATTTGTGATACATTCAATACAGGTAATTGGAGTCTTGGAGTGACCTTGGTGTTCGGAAAGAAATAAAACGTTTTTAATATTAAACTTTGAAGATAATTTTCAATTGGATACAGTTTTAACACAATGAGTGCAAATGCGCTTTCAATGTCACTGGGTAAGTTGTTTAGAGATTTTTTATATTGTGATGACGTTTGGCGTGCTTGATTTCTCAAAATATTTATATTGCAAGTTGCATTTTGATGTTTGAACGACAATTACAGATGACATTATCAAAAGCAATAAAAAAGGAAGAACTCCGAAGTCTGGCAGGGGTGGGAAATTCGTACCAAAAAATAAGGCCAGGAATCAATATCCACGGGGTAGGCAGGGGGGCACAGCTGCACGAGGGAAAAGGGTCACTGTCAATAAAGTATGGTATTATTTATTGAACATGTTGATTAATTTAATTAATTAATATCACATATTATTACATTACGCTGTACCTTAACCTATCATATACTATAATTGACTAAACTTTGGTGTAGATTTACCGAGGAGGAAATAGTAGCAGAGGGAGAGGAGGGCTGGTGAGAGGACGTAAAAGACCAACTGCTGCCGTAAATGAAAGATTTAATCATTGATGCATTTTGAAAGAAATTAAATTTAGAAGAAAGACAATTTTAATTTGTTCGGAAACCACTTGAACCAGGGTCTACTAACAAACCAGCAATATAAACGGGTCAACAATACATTAAGCGTGAAAAGCCCGAGAAATCGTCAAAGGATAAGGAATTCAGATACTCCAACGCGTGTACCGCGAAGAGCACAGAGAGTTGTGTTTGCTGAGACAACTCCTGCTCGATATTTTAAGAACGTTTGGAGAAGTAATGTTGCAGCCATAACTGAGCCACAAACAACATCATTGCGAAATGTTGGAAGAGTTGGTGGCTTGGCTAAAGCAAAAGGAAAGCGTACTGTGCAGAAGTTGGCACAGAAGAAAGTTCAAAAGGCCAGGTTGGTATTGACCAACCGAAAAGCTCTAAAACGACAAGCAGTACAAGTACAAAGGGTAATTAAAATTTGTGTACCAAGCAGCACGAATTGACCACTTAATTCGGTGTCACCTTTAAAGTTGGAACATAAAACAGTCGTGCACAATTATTTTCTAGACGACTCCGTCTATTCTGAAAGGGGGGATTCGTCGTAACAAGTTTGGTTTCGTAACTGTTCGTAGTCGGAATGAAAAACGAATAGAACGATTGACAATTCAAGAGAAAATCAATCGTGCAACATTGGCTAGAAATAGGAAAGCACAAGGGTAAGCTAAAATGTTTATTACAACAACAACACACACTGGTATAAGTGTTTAAATGCTAGTTTTTATACGAATTTTTCTTTTGCAGCAATGACTCCTGGCAAGGAAGTTCGACAAATGCAACATCCCGTCGTGGCCGCAACGGCCGTGGGCGCGGACGTGGTCAAGTGTCTATGTCCAACAGTCTTGTCCAAGTTCGAATTCCCAATGACTTTAGACCGCAATTTGAAATACACAATACGAATGCAGCACCAAATTCGTCTTATGGCATGTATCCAAATCGAGGAGGAGGGCCCCCTTATGGTAGAAGCAATTATGATTTGGATATGTCCGGTATGCAGAATAATATGGGATGGTCTCATTCGCGACATGTGAGATCGGAAGAATTTGAGATGTCTCGTGGTAGTCTAGACCCAGATATTCAGCGCAAAATATCATTCATACAATCACGCACTGCCGGTCAAAACACGAACGTTCTCCCGGATTTTAGAGCACCGGTGTCTACGTCTCAAATGAAATTGAGCGACAGATTTAGAATGTTTATGCATTAAATATTCTAACTTGAGTACTAACTACTAACCATCCAACCGCAGTCACACATTACAAATGTTTCCATTGCAGGTTCTTAGCTATATTTAATTTTCCTGTTGTAATACTAATGCCAGTTTTCAAAACCATTGGAGGTGCAATCTAGTAAGTTGGTCAAAAATTTATATTCGTTTTAGTAATTTGACCTAAATTAAATGATTGCCCTCGTTAATGTGGTAGTGTGGTAGGTTTTATAATATATTCTAGCGTTTACATATATTTTACTGTAAGTATTTGATTAGGAACTGGGAATTGAGTCTTCGGTCTTATATAAACATTGTATTATACTAATTACCGAATATTGCATGTACTTCTTGGATTCAATGAAACAAATGTCAACACCTTGGAAATGTGCTTGTTGAACGCAAATGTATTGTAAAGCAAGCAGAGCAACTAAAAACAGCACACTAGCTCCTAGCACACACAACGACAACGACACAACCTATATAGCAATGTATCAGAAATGTGTTGGTCTAGAAAAAACTGTCAAATACGTATTCACAACTCATTTTTTGAACCATAATGCCATCCTATTACTGTACCGATAAGATATTATATACATTACATAACATAATCTTTAAAAGTCGCGAGTTAATCTGAATCTGAAAGTACGTATTTAGCCTGATCAGAGGCTTTTTTCTCTTACACGCGAAAATGATTGATACATATTTAATTCTCAACATTTTGTAGTTATTATATATTAATAATAATTAAACAGATATAATAATTTATTACATCTGTTTAATTCCTCTCATTCATTGAATTTAACATGTGTAGTTAGTGAGATACGTAATTAAATACTACGAATTAGAATAATTATATTATGCAAGCAAGTGTTGTTGCTTTTCGGTATTTCGGGTGCGTTTGTTGTATATTGGATTATAATGTTATAGTAGCAGCACAACATACGGAATACACAATCTTGTTTACCTCGTTTACCTCCCATAAAATTTTCAAATGTATGGAATAAAATGCATAGTGTTCGTACAAATACTAAAAATGTAATTACGATATCCATTTCTCAAACTGTCGAATTATGATTGTGATGTGATAGGTCCAAGTAATGCAAGCAAATGAAACATCATAATAGATCGATTTTAGACGTCAGCACATTTTATTGATTTTAGAAAATTCTTATCCGATTTACCCAGTTTTTTTCTCCCCAAGAGTAAGAATTAGTAAGAATCATACAGGATACAACAAATACTAATTAAAGGAACCATACTATCTGCTACCACATAGTCTGATACCACATAGTCACCGCACCGAATAGATAGTTCGATAAACCGTATGAAATTTTGATTCTTGGAATAGATGCGCTTAATGTACAACGCATTGGATTGGGTTTGATATAATACAACACACCAGGATTCTAACAATTTAAAACTTTAAATTGAACTTGAACCAGAAAATGAAAAGTAAAGCAAACTATTTTTAACGCTAGAATTCATTAAATAATGAGTAGTAACAATGATACAAATTGCTTGGAATGCTACAGACTAGTATACGTGAACCATACCATAGGCAAACGTCCAACAAAGGATATACGTGAACAAGGCACCGAAAAACCCGTTCATTAGAATCGCCTTTCTTGAGGTAAAATATCGCTGATATTCAGCCCCAGCTTTTGCAATTAGAATAAGCCACATTCCGAAAATTGCTAGGAAGTAAAACCCAAATCCATAAAGACTTGTTAAACCCAATATGCCGGCTCCCATTCCTGAAAAGACAGCAGTGCATGTTCGGCAGTACTCAACCACAGCGGCATTGTGTTGTATTGCACCCTGGTTGTAAACTTTGATCTCTCCACTCTTCTCCACTGTTAACGTTCTTGTCCGCTGCATATTGTCTGATGAAAATAGTTAAACGGGACAACTACCTCCTGTCTGAAATAAACACAATTTAGTTTACAGTTTTGTAGGAACAAAAACAATATAGTCAGTACTATTATTGATTGCCCATATTACGTGAGCATGAACTTCTGAATGTTGAACGAATTGTCGGTCCGACGGATACGGATTGGAGGTGCTACGCTACATGGCATGGTCAATGGTACAAGTATTTGGGGCACTTTAAGGACCGAAGTGTCACGGTGACCTCAAGATACCCACCTTACGACATTTGCTTAGAGATACTTCAATTCAACTAACATGAAAGGTGTTCTTACACCGTTCCAGGCGTGCAGAATATGTAGTATCCTGGCCACTACGCTACCCGCAGGGAAAGGGTGGAAAAGGCGGTATCGAGGATACCGGGAAGGCAGCGCGGAGCGCTGCCTTCCTGGAGGGAAA
>JABASC010003130.1:0-15128 GCA_019776185.1 Plutomurus gul
TAACGTAGAACAGGCGGAATAATCAATCGGTAAGATCAACAAATTTTTTATACATGAAATCGGCATTCGATTCACAGCTATTTATTTTGGTCAACTCTAGCGGACAGGAGTGTTGCTTTCCTAAGCCAAAAATTAAAGTCATTAATGGCTACCGTTTCCCTCAGGGGGGTCCTGCGCCTCCTCTTGTTTTTCCCTTTCATTATATGAAATTGAATAAAGAGTAATTTGTTTATCGTAATAATTGTTTTAGGCGAAAGAATCACGTCGAGTGTTCCTGTGGAAAATTTGAATTGAACTGTTTATGGGCGAACAATCAATTGATGTGACTCTCGTTTCAAAGAATTAATTTTGCATTTCAACATTTATTCGCTGTCACACATAATTAAATAAGTATTTCCAAGTTTTGCAATCATAATTTATATCGTTACAATAAAATATTTGTTTTGTGTAAATGTTTTCTATGAAATAAATATATCACATTGTCACATGTTTTCTTCTTGTCTTTCTTCTGTTCATTCCCATTGCAATTAATTAATTTGTTTTACAATGAGTGAGTCATAGAAAAGAAACACGATTCCTGGAAACATTTGGTCACATCATTAATTAATCCAAACAACATTAAATTATATTTAGTAATTTTGTCATCGATTCCGGTATCACCAGCATCGTACAAACTGTCTTCTTTGTTCTTCATAGGTTCGACATCTGGAATTGAAATATTTTAATAGAACGCTTTTTCAAACTCAAAATGATGACAATACGTAAATTTTAAGTTTGCTGTTTCAACCTGTTGAGCAGCTTGTCTACGTAAAGATTCGGCCGCCGATTCACTTAACTGGTTTATCATTTTTGAGAAATGCCCTTGAGCATTCGTTAAGAGATTAAATGGTGCATCAAATTCCTTTAAAATCAATAAATTGTGGTAAATTTTTATTTCCTTCTTTTTAAGTGTAGAATGATAAAATCTTTACCACAATCCTTCCAGCATCAAGCACCAAAATTCTATCACAATGAATAATTGTGTCAAGTCGATGAGCAACCGTCAAAACTGTACAACTTGTAAAATTCTCTCGTATCGTTTTTTGAATCATTGAGTCTGTCCTGTATTAATAAAACTAATTAAGTAATTGTTTACCACAGTTTAAAAGCTTTCAATTTAAATTTGCAACAAAATTCACCTACTCTTTATCCAAAGAAGCAGTCGCTTCGTCCAAAACGATAATTCTATTTTTTTGCAAAAGTGCCCGGCCGAGACAAATTAACTGCTTCTGCCCAACACTGAAATTCAAACCGCGGTCCTCCACCTTTTAGAATACAAACAAGTCGTTTTACGTCTTTAGTAATAAATGCAATCGACATTCTCGTAAATTTTCTAGCTGGTCGAACCCTCGACAGCGCACGGGCAAACTTTAGGCGGCATCAAATATTATAGGTTAGGGTAAAAAGGTATGGGCGGGGCTATAATAAATTGAAAGGTTAGGGCAACTCATATCTCTCCATCCTGGTTACGCGACTTTTAATTTTCTTTCGTACCACATAATTCAACCCCCTTGCGGAATCCCCTACAAGGATTTCTTCCAGATTGACTTGCTTAATGACGTTCCAAATTTCATCATCCGAATGCCTTCCAGCGGGATCCAAATTTTGCCTTAGGGTACCATTGAAGAGGACCGGTTCTTGGGGAATTATGGAGATCTTTGGACGTAGTTCATGAAGACCCACGGAGTAAATGTTGTACCTGTCTATTTCTATGTGACCAGAATGTGGGTCGATTAATCTAAACAGACAGGACACAAGTGTACTCTTTCCAGCTCCCGTTCTACCCACCACTCCAATCTACCAAAGAATTCATCAATAAATTGTTGACTGACTTATAAATGAGTAATATTGTGTTATGAGCATCTGGTGCAAACAAACCTTTTCCCCTCCATTGATAACAAAGGACAAATTCTGCAGAACCGTTTTGTCCCCATACAAAACTGTAACTGCGTTGAAGCTTATTTTTCCCTCTGATGGCCAATCGGGGCCAGGTTTCGCATCTATAATATTTTCAGAATAGTAAAGAACAGCGGACAGCAATATTCCGACCCATGGGTTTTGGGTCGTGGGTGTTTAGTCAAGAAACCAACCCATTGGGTTTTAGGAAAAATCTATTGTGTTGCAGCTTATAAGTTACCCTGTGTACACAAGTTTATACAAAAAAAATCATGGGTCGGAGTTTTTGGATTCCCTGGTTCCTTAGGACTGCTTGGGTGTAGTTTTTATAAATTATGTAGATGGCTTAATTACCTCCAAACGATTCTAGCGGAGGCTCCGGATTAACTTTCGAGTATTGGCTCACCCTTTCCACGGAAATCTTAATACAGAATTGTTCAAACATAAAATAATGAATATTTTGCAACTATTTTGTCTAAAATAGGTCGTATTATCGAATTGCTTTTACAGACCATTTGATTTTCTGTTTCAGCTGATTGGCGGACACCCCATTGGAACATTCCGGTGAGTGTCATGGCAGACGAAATTGCCAAGCCTACAGAGGGTCCGTCTAAAAGAACGTAAAAACAGGTCTAAATTAAATCAAGGTTGTTGCCACTGTCAAGAGCGGATCAAGGGGGGGGGTTAAGGGGGGGGGTTACTTGTTACAATCCCAACCCCCAATTTAACGATTTAAGAGAATTTTATGTGGTACCGCTGTTGAAAAGCATGAAGCTAAGTGTCACACAGGTAATGAATGCAACAGAAATGGATTCCACAACGAAAGCCAACCATCTGGTCGTTGAGAGGACCAGAAACCATGCGCAAGAATGTAAATCTTGGTGAGCGTCAAATTGCTGTTTTAATCTCTCTTCGGCGCCAAATGCTCGAATTGTAATGATGCCGTTGAAAGTGGAACTCATGTGAGAGAATACCGGACCTTTCGCTGAAAATTTGCAAGATATTACTTGTAAATATAGGAAAGTGGGGGCACAACCTGGTGCGCAAGTGAACAAAGCAAAAAAATGCTTGAAAAAGGCGTAAAATTGTTGTAGGCAATGCCTTAAATTAAAAACTGCTGACATTAAGATACCCCTCTACCCCTTCCCTTATTCAGGCCGCATAAAACGCGCAAAACAGATTTAAATCGCATAAAATAAATGGAAACAATAAATTAGACATTCCTGCAGTTCAAAAATTTGTAAATTAATAGAAGCAAATTTTGTTCTCCGTTTTGAGAAACGGTTCTGCATTAATTGCTAACTTACTGACACCCTCGAGCCTCTTGACATTTCTGGCAGTGCGAAGGTAAAGTCGTCGGATGAGGTAGAATAGAATGACGACAAAGGCTGCCGGTCCTATCAGCACCGTGTTAACGATACTCACAATGACCAAAACGCCTGCAACATTCAGTGCCGCCTTTACACACAGAAAAGAAAGAAAATATTATTATGCGAATTCAAATACATAGAGTCTATTTTTGAGTTTCACGAAGAAACATCAAAGTACAAATGGAAAGTTGAAGGATTCCAACCTCCAGAGCTTCAAAAAGAGAGACAGGAAGTAATTCATCGATGATGCCAATATCTTTGGCAAACACATTCAAAATCTTTCCTGGAAAATAATTAATTATTTCGCTAAACTTTCATCATAGTTATAAATATTAATTTTTTTGCTAGCTTTGTAGGTAACATAGCTTGTTCGGGATTAAGGATTAAAATCTCTCAAAAAATCGCGATTCATGATTGGATTAGTAATCCTATTTTTCATTTTGAATTATTGATTCTGAAAAAAGGGAATCGTGATTATGGGAGCTCTGGTGGGAATCTAGTTGGCGCTCACCTGTGGAGTTATCTTCAAAGAACTTGATAGGGGCTCTTATCACAGCAGAGAATAACTTGTCGTGCAGATTCACGGAAGATTTCATACAAATTCCAAAGTAAAAAACTGTTCTCGTGAATGACGCGATGACCAATGATCCGAATAGAATTGAATAAATATAAATCTGAGTGTTTCGGTCATTCTTCACCAAATCGATGAAATTTTTGCTATTATTTTCAACGACCATTTCCGCTGATACGGTTTCATTTGATCGAGAAGTTTCTGATTTCACCCTGCCATTTTAAAAAATTGTAAATATCTTGTTAAGAATAAATGATAATTATCTAGAAAGTGTAATTGTGTAATATGTACCAAAACTGAAGCCAATAATCGGAGCCCGTGTACAAAGTCTGAGTAAGAAGGTTCGATGCGACAAGAAATGCAATTCCTAAAGAGCCAGCTCCCGCTCGGAAATATTTTGCGTACAATACAAAGCTTTTATTACTTGTTGAAATTAGATCTTCGGACGATTTCGAAATTTCTTTCCTGTGGTTAATAAAATTAGGAAAAATTTCAGTATATAAAATATTCAAATATTGGAATAATAGCAAAAATATTGACGGACTTTTCTAAGATTTGGTCGTCCTCGTCCTCTGACTCTTCATTGTTGACCCATTTTTGATTTTGGTGCATTGCCACCGTGTTTTGGCTAGGTTGATTTTCAGCAGAAGAATTTTTGTCGGTTTCTTCCGTTTTCAGATCTCTAATTGCAGCGGCACCTACAAGTGCTCTGTCAAATTCAGCGAAACTTGCGAAATTCCTTAGTGAACCATTTTCAATTAGAACTATTTGGTCAGTCTGTGGCAGGAATTGTATTTGATGTGTCACAAGAACACGTGTCTTTTCCTTTAGAAGACCCAGAATACATTCATTAAAAATGTGACTGGCAACCTTTGTGTCCACCGCACTCAACGGGGTGTCCAAAAGCACAATATCAGCATTTGAATAAATTGTCCTGAAATACACCGAGATCAATACATATAAACATTTCAGGATTTTGACCGACAGCCGTCCAAAATCACAATGTCCAAAATGACATAAAATGGGGATTTTTAAGAATCCCCGTGATAACCCATAGTAATCCAATTTCCAAGTTAACACACTAAAATTTAGTTTTATTTATTTTTTGTAATTTTGAACATTTTGTATAATTTTTTAAATTTTAAGTAATTTGGGGATTTTATGTAATTTTGGACAATATTTTAAAGAATTAGTTTCACCTGGCCAAATTTATTCGTGCTTTTTGACCTCCACTTAAACTTGTGCCTTTATCGCCAACAATGGTCTGATCCCCGTATGAAAATGATGCGATATCAATTCGGAGAGCGCAAGCGTCAACTACTTTATTGTACCATTGAATATCAAGTGCTCGTCCAAACAGAATATTTTCTCGAACAGTTCCTTCGAAGATCCAAGGTTCTTGCGATGCGTACGATAAGCTTCCAATTGTTTCCATACTCCCAGATGTTGGTGTTAATTCACGAAGAAGCGAATGCAGCAGCGAACTCTATTTTAAGAATAAAATTTTTTAAGATTTTTTTTTAAATCGTAACAATTGCTTTTTTACAATGATTTTACTTTTCCGGAACCAGTTTGCCCCACAATGGCCACTAAAGATCCTCTTTTGACATCCAGCGAAATATTCGAAAGTGTTGATGATTTAGATGTATCTGTCGTAGCAGCGGTGTCCCCCCACGAGGCATTAAAATTTTGAATCCTGAATCACAGAGTCATCATTACAATCTGGTAAGCTGATTTCAGCTATTGGGACGACGGTCGCTAAAGGAACTTTCTCGGACGCCAACAGGAATTCCTTCGGTTCACAATCGAACAATCGTTAAGCCTTGAGAGAATTTTAATGTTGAATTAAATAATTTGAAATCTTTCTTTCACCTGAATTCTGCGGATGGAAATCATCGTTTCGGCAAACTGAGAGACTCCGAGTGGCACGAAAAAAGTGAACACCTGTCGTACACTGTTGTACAAAGCCATCGTGACAAACACCTAGAAAATAACAAAATTATTAAGGGGAGGAGCTTATAATTTGTTCAAGTGATTCTATGCGATGCCACACAATGCGGATCCATTCCAGAGCGCAGGAGGCGGTTAATTTGTCACAAACTCGCCCTTACCCTCAAAACTTTAGGTTGGATCTAACCCCCTTATGCTGCCAGAATAATAACAACAGAATAAATTGTTACCTTTTCCGAGTTGATAGAATTTCCCGCCAAAACATACACCAGCAGTGTGATAAATACAACAAGTTTGGATGAAATGTGAAATAATGTTGCATTGATGGCCCTCAATCCTGCCGTTCTCCTTATCCACGAAATCTCGTCCCTTCAATAATTCATTCAATATTTGTAATAAATCCAAATTCTTGGATTTTATCCTCAAGGTTAATTAAAAAGCAATGCAAAACTCACTTGCGCGCATCTGTGACCATTTTAGAGAAGAGAGACTCCCAAGCGTAAATCTTGACAGTTTGAATGGCAGAAATGACTTCATTGAGGATTCTCATCCGTTTGTCCGTTCTAACGGCTGTTTTCAGTCTTAACTTTCCAAAAAACCTCCCCATGACACCTAAAGGAACGATTAATGATGAAAACATCTACGATCGAGTCCAAATTGAACTAATTAGTTTTACACCACTGGTATTTAACAGCGTAGTAAAACAGTAGTTAATATACACGCTATTCTGACATCATTTAAGTAGTAATAACTACTTAATGTCCGTGTTTTTACCAGTGTTTTTAATTTTTTAATTTTAATTTTTACTGTATTTAAAAATATTTAATTACCTTGAAAGGGGCCAAATAAAACGAGAATAATAACTCCGATCAGACAATAGAGTTTGAAATATCCCCACAAGATGTAGATGACAATGGCGAGTTGGATTGGGGCCACCCACATAAAATGTAAGTGGCCAAGCACAGAGTCAAAGCGACTCGCATCATTTGATAGAAGATTCACTATTTGGCCTGCAGTTGACGTTGACTTTGCCTTCACATTCAACTTCAAAGCCTTTTAAAGAGAATTATGTTCAGTGTTCAAAAATTACTTTTCAATTTTCCCAGAAAATTCAAATACGGGGGCCAATGATATTTTCTGCCATTTTTATTGTTATTGGACAAATGTCATTTTTTGACTACCGTCATTTTGAATAGAAATCAATGACACTGGAAACTGTTAGAAAAATTACCTTGCGATAAATGAGGGACGAACATGCAATTCGGATTTGCATCCCCTGTCTTTGTGTTTGAAAGAAATATGTGTGATGCATTAGTGGAAATAATATGGAGCCCAGAACGACCCCTGCCACCAATAAGAAACCGTCCCTTTGATTGGTGCTGGTCTCGCTTTCAAAATGTCGGATGAGTAGACCCAAACATAAGGGCTGTCCAATTCTGACAAAGTTATTTAAACGAGAATTTCAATTACAAAATATTTTTCGATTATTTTGAAAATATCGCCACGGAAAGGTAAATTGTTGGCTTACTGGACTACAAGTTCTTCAATTCCCACCAAAATGCCCAGCACCAGATACCGAAATCCGAATACCCGGATCAATACTTTAAAAAAGCTTGGCTGCTTCTTTTGTGAAATTTTTTCCTTTTTTCTTTTGCAATCTTTTAATTCTCTTTCCCAGAACTCTTGCAATTTATCGCCCAATGCTTTAGATCGATCTTCATCCAACACGCGATACAAATCCCCGATTCGAAGGGCCTTCTTTCTTCCCTTCAGGAACAGTGGGGTCATCCACCTGCAAAAATTAAAGAAAAAATTGTGAAATATTATAAATTAATCACGCGGAACAATATAGAAACACATACCAGAAAAGGATCTTAGATAGGATTCCGGCAGTGACCCTGGGCGATTCTTCAAGGTCATAAGGGTCCATCGATCTTGCTTTTGCAGGGAAATATTAAAAGTTGAAATCAAGCTTTAGAGCACGCTGTTGGCCAATTGTAATGGAATCAATGTTATGATTTCGTTCGGGTTAACTTGCGGCTTATCAAACGAGGGTGTCAATATTTGCGTTACCGTTGAAATCGCTAATATTCTATTTGTAAATCATCATTTTTTCACGTGAAATTTACAAAATGCAAAGTGTCTCCACGTGTTCTACGAATGCAATTATCTTGACAGGTTTTCATTAGCTTTTTTTTTACTATATCCTACCGCGCATATTGCTTGCAGTTAATAGATAGTAATAAGTATAATAACGCGTCACACATAACGCTTCCAGGTATCTGTGGAACCTGCCGCGACTCTAAACAATAACACTTATAGTGAAAAGGAAAATATTTACAAGAGCAGAACAATATTTACATGTGGGACAGACTTAAGCTTTATACCAAACTGTGATTACCAGAGGCTGGAAAAGCAGGTACTAAAAAATCCATGAATACTTATTAAAGCAAAAGTGCCTTTAAAAATGTCGAACTGGGGTCGAAATTAATTAAGCACTGAAAATTTTGAAAATGTATTTGAAAAACTAAGAAAAATTGTCTAAAATGCTTTAAAAAAAATTATTTTTAAAGTTGAGCGCCTAAAATAACCAAAAACCTTTTTGTAAAATTTCTCAAAAATTTCCAAAAAGACATTTTAGCATGCAAATCTTAAAATTTGGAATTTTAAGGTGTAAAATTGTAGTTTTAAGCGCTAAAATTGTGAATATAAGCATTCATTTGGCAAAATATCCCAGAATACGAAGAGCCGAAGCGTGTGGAATAAGCACTTTCCTGCTTGTTCGACCTCTGTCATTAAATACATCAACGATTCGCTCGCTCTACATTTTTAGCACTTTAATGCCGATATCTCATGTTGTGTTGTGTCTGCATCAGTTTAATTTCCCGTAAAAGGAATTACGCACAGTGATGACACAATACAATTACGATTAATCTGACGGATTCAAAAGTACAACAGCTTGCCTACGATGCAAAAAATATGAATGATAACGGCAGTAAATAAATGAGAAAGGTTAGGATTACACATATTGTCTGAATGGGGAATTAATTCATTGATTTATTCCAGTTAATTTTTACCTATTCCGCGTCCAGGGTCGTTTATTGGCAAGAGATTCTCAATACCCCCTAACTGACAAACTTTTTGGTACTTCCATTATAACCTTTTGACTGATTTGTTCTGAGACACCCTGCATATTTTAAAATTTAAGGAATTCTAAACTTTTCAAAATAACCATTAAATATAAAATTAGAATGAAATTTGCAATTTTACACTACAGAGTTAAAATCAAGTAATAAAATGACCTATTTATATGACTTGTGTGAAAAATACCGAGGCATGATTTGCTCAGTAGGTTTCCCAAATACCGTAGATAGGCACAAATTATGGCTCCAAATTACTTTAATTACAAATTACATTTAAATTTTGAAATTACACCTGCTGCTTAATTACATAGGTGCACATTTCCTAAATTACAAATTACAAACCATTTTCATGTAATAATTCAATTGTAATTGGGCCATTTAATATATAGGCCAAATTGTATGAATCCAAATAATTAATTACAAATTATATTTAAATTCTAAAATACAATTGTAATTTAATTACATAGGTTCACATTTCAACTAATTAAGTTACATTTGTCCACCTGTGCCAAATACTACTCGGACCACCAAGTCCGACTTACATTTTAAGTGATAGTGAGATTAAGGTAGGTAATTATTTAATTATGTCAATAGTTACAGGTGCAGAACAGATTAGGACTGACCTCCAACAATATGACGCTGACTGCAATTTCACTAACGCTTGTAAACATAAGTGGAGTTTGAAGTGCCGAGTTACCTTTGATTTCAATTGTCATTCTTGAATCCCTCTTTTTGAAAAAGTGGGGAATTGGGTATATATTCAAGTGATGTCGAGTGTCGAATGACCTTTAATCGGACCCTAATAATTAGTCCATTTACGTACTCACAACAGACAACAGACTGCAGTGGAAGACCCAGAACTCATTTCTTATGGGGTAGAAGAGGGTTGCGAAAACCTTTTACGAAAATACGAACAAAAATTAAGAAATTTCTTTGCGGTCGAAAAGATGACCATAGGGGTAAGGGCGGAGTGATGGCACAGAACAGAAATCCAGGCAGATCTTGAATAATCCAGAAGAACATGGTGGTTATTGGTTTTTACCACTTTCAGTAGTAAAACTGTTTGGACAATATTTACCATAGATGGCGCGAGGATAGCGTGTATACTAACTATGGTTTCTACCACCCTGTGAAATATCGGTGATAAAAAACCTTTTTACAAGTGGTAGGGTAAAACGAAACATTGCGGGCATTCTCTATTTTCACCTACATATGAGGTATATTCCCATTTCCCACGATGCATCCACAAAAATGGAATTTCATATATTAAAATAAGAATTGGTTACGCCCCTTATATTGATCCAATTTATGTACATGTATCAAGACATGTACTTTCACATTTGTAGCTTAAATTAATGCATTTTTTAAAATTGTCAATAGGCACCTGAAACTTAAAAATGCTGAACAGGTAAACTCCAGAGTAAACATTATTGAGATTACCAATGAATACTGATGCTTGAGTAAACATGATTTGTTTTCGTGTTGTATCACTTTGTATAAACTTTAAACTGTGAACTGTGTGCATGTGTGTTAGTTGTGAAAATAGATTAAAAAATTGTTGACGTCAAAGATTTAAATAAATCGTTCTTGGTAATACGACTGATTTGATTGTTTGTTTGTTTTACTAGAGAAATTAATGGATATATGGAATTTCTGCTAAGATTCGGTCGTATTTACTTTCGTATAAATAAAGGCAAATAAAATTGGATGCGTATCACTAATCATTCCAACATTTCAAATACAACCAGCAAAGCGATAAAATATACCGGCATTTCTAAATTCATTTTTATTGGATTTTTTTATAATGTCCATTCCAATTGTAGATTTGGGAAGACTCTGTTCCAACGGAGGGAATCCATCTGCCGAGGACTGGGCCATCGCAGCCGAAGCGATGAAAACAGCGCTTCAGAAAATTGGCTTCGTGTATTTAAGTAATCACGGAGTTATAAATCAGAAGGTTTCTAATTTTAATTACAAATTGGTGTCGTAAAAATAGTAGCTAACCCATTTTCACCAAAAAAGATGCTTTTAAATTTTAATGCACATTTCGTTTTTACTTTTGAATTTCACAACCAACAGATTAAACGCGTTTTCGAGGAGTCGGTCAACTTTTTCAATCTTTCATTAGATACAAAGATGCAATTCGGCCGAGATTTCGAAACTACTTTTCACGGATATACAAAAGTTGGCGGAGAAAGGTAAAAAAAAGTTGCCAGCAATTTCTAACAGTTCCCCTAGAGCATAAATGGCCAAATGACATGACTCCAAATCACTAACTACAAATTATATTGAAAGTTTGAAATTACAAGCAAATTAAAAAAATCGTCTTTTTTAATCTTCAAAAAAAGAATGTAATTTTATTTCTGGACACCATAATTTTGGCCATTTTTGATTTTGGACTACATAAAATTTTCATTTTTGAAGTTCTGACATTTCTTGATACAAATTTTAAAACTATTTTGAAATAATTTTTATCCGAATTATTTAGAATGACACTGGATACAAGTATTGAACTCCGGGAGATGTTCGATGTCTCTTTGGGTGACCAAAATGAATTCAGTGCATGTCCGTACCCTGACAAAGAAGTCCCAGAGTTCAGACCTGCCCTCAGGCAATTCATCGGAGAAACGAAAACTTTAATTCAAACACTTTTGAGACTTTTAGCGAGAGCATTAGATCTGGAAGATGAGGAATATTTCATTCCGTTGCATCGGAACATTGAAGACTCCGGTGTCCCCAATTACACACAACTCCGCACCTTATTTTACCCGACGGTTCCTCAAGATATTCAGATAAAACCGGGGGTCGTCCGATGTGCGGAACACACAGATT
The DNA here is from genome assembly GCA_019776185.1 of Plutomurus gul. Lineage (NCBI taxonomy): Eukaryota > Metazoa > Arthropoda > Collembola > Entomobryomorpha > Tomoceridae > Plutomurus > Plutomurus gul. Next base: position 11,802 of record JABASC010003130.1, read on the forward strand.
ATGGAACGTTGACCCTTTTGTTCCAAGACTCCATGGGGGGACTTCAGGTCTAAAAAATAATTTATTAAATGCAAAATTGGGCCAATTTTTGTGGATTTTCGGGGGAAATTGTATTTGTTGTCATTTTCGGACCCTGTCATTATGAATGACTGTTAAACTACATTAAATGACGATATTTTATTGACCAATTGTATTCCTATGCGTAGATTAAATCTGTGGATGGCCACTGGGTTCCCGCAACGCCAATTCCCGATTGCATTCTAATGAACGTTGGTGATTTGCTCCAAATCTGGTCTGGAGGATTATTCCCCTCCTCTGTAAATATAAATTACTTTATTCACCTAAATTTCAAAAAATTTGATTTAAATTTTTTTTTATTTGGTTTTTATAAAAATGGTTCTTTATAAATATAATCAGGTGCATCGAGTAATTGTTCCTGAGGAAGAAACGAAAAAAAGTGTTCCTCGTCAGTCGGTGGCGTTATTTGTGAAGCCAGATAATGAAACGTTGGTGCGACCTTTGGTTGTGCCGAACAACACCAAAAGCGAAGTCAGCAGCGACTTATCGAAGAACTACCACCCTGCTGCTGTCTATGCAGGTGATCACTTCCGGCAAAGAACTATTTACCATCATAAAATTGCAAGCATTCCGCCACCTCCCGCCTAATTACTATTATTTATTTGTTTAGTTTAAAAATTAAATTATTAATTACTGCACTTTATAAATTTGTTAACAGGCACTAAATTTATATCACAAAATTCACATCTTTCATATTTCAAACTTCATCCACTTTAACAGTGACGTAGTTTAATTCGACACTGCAAATACCGGTTGTTTGTGGTGGATGTACAGTTAGGAATTTAATACAATGTACATTCGTTAAAAATGGGTTACCAGATTTAAATATTACAGTAAAATTTTTGAATCGCTAAATAGAGCATGGCGGAAATGGGATAAAAAAATCGCCGCTTGACAAGATCACCATGTAACGATATATCTTGTATTAATGATAATCAGTATAAAGTGGTACGCAGCAGTCACTCGACAAAGGACAAGAATATTTAATTCAAATTTGTGAATAATATTGAGCCAAGCCAATTATGTATTTCATAAGTAGTATTATGTAAACAGAACGAATTAGAATTTGGATGTAATTTATGTGGAAGTGGCTGCATTTGCTGAACTCTTATAAAAATGAGTGTGAAACAGCAAATAAACAAACATTCTATTCTCAACTGTTTTAGTCACACACCAAAACGACATCCGTTTTCTATAAATCATTCAATTTATTTTTCATCATCTTTGTAATCTTAAAACAAATAGATAGTACTGCAAGTTTGTTTGTAAAACTGTTTAGAAATCCTTACCAAAATGAAAATTAGACTTTTCATCGTTTTCACGTTCCTTTCAATTGTTTTTCAACTGCCAAGGAANAAATCAATTTGTTTGGAAAGCGTCTCGTCCAACACTGATTCATACGTTGAGGGAATTTATATGCCTTTTCATAAGATCCCGGGCTTGGCATTGGCTATCGTGAAGGACAATGGAGTCACCTTGAATATCTCCAAAGGATACGGTCTGCGAGATTTTGAGAACGGGTTACCTGCGGATGGATATACACGTTTCTCCATAGGATCCATTACAAAGGTGAGATTTACTGTTATATTGCAACGTTATAAAGGGTGTATTGAGGGGGAGCAGAAGGATCCCGTGCCCCCCCTCACCAAATTGTAGCATTTAACGCAGGAAGGAAAGTGGGAGGAGCTAAATTAACATCAATAAGATAAACTGGTCCCTGCCAAATATCGATTCTGGATACACCATAGTGATATTAATATTGGAATTTTAAAAACATTTTTTTAATTAATTGAAATTGAAGACTTTCAGCGCCGTGATTGTTGTGAAGACGCTGAGTGAGGAATTTCCAATACTTTCAAAATTTGGCCTTGATGTTCCTATACGAGAACTGCTTCCTGCTTTCAACTTCACTATTGAGCGATCGGTATATTTCATCGTTCAGTACAATGAGTGTGCTCGAAACTTTTGATGTCACCAGAATTTCTGGTCACAGCGGCCATTGTCAAAAAATGACAAGTGTTTGTAAAAAATCTCGTTTGACAGTGTCCAAAATGATATAGCAAATGTCCAAATGTTTTGGGATTATCGCGGGAAATTAAAAAAACTCGCAATTTGTGGAACTTTTAAACATTTTTAGCCGACTGTCCTTCAAAATGCAATAAATGCTTACATTTGTTTAAATTAATTCATTTCTATTTTTAGATTTCGTTCAGAAAGCACAACATTCCGAGATTTGTTATCCCACAAAACGTGCTTGGCCCCATCAAGGCTAGCTTGGATATTTGGACCATACAAAACTAAACAAGAGTTTACATAGTTAGTCTTTTGCCATTTTATTTTCTATTTTATTCGTATTTATCAATAATTCTTTCTACATCTTCCAATTAGCGATTTATTTTTAGCCGCCAGAGGTACGCGCAAGAGAGTTGCGCATTTCGTACAAATCTTGTCTACAATAATGAAATGGTGGCGCTGGCGGCAGAAATTATAGCCTACATGAAAAATTCTACGTTTGAAAATATGGTGAGACGATTTCTGTATCAGCCCGTTTAAACAATTCCAATAGAATTCTCTTTTCCCGCTTATTTCCGCAAGTGGGAATTTTTCGCACTTTAAACCGTATGTATCAGGACACAATTTAAATTTCACCTGAAATGTGCCACCTTAATTGATTCTTTGAAATTTGAATGAATTTAAAGTTAGTCTTTGAATTTTCCAATATGATGTTAATATAAAATTCGTTAAACAGGCTCAGAGTTTATTTCGTGAATTGGAAATGTGGAGCACGACAACAATCACAGAGAGTGAGGACTACAATACATTTCCTAATATGAGTCGAGGCTATTTTTTGAACAAGGACGGACAAGTGAAGCGGCACAACCCGGTGCTCATAAAGTAAGTAGTTTATCCACTAATTTTAATTGTACTAAGTAGGAAACAGTAAGCTAAATCGTGCGCAGGGTCAGAGTTTCACAGGAGAGTGCATGATTGCTACAACTGTCAATAATTTCCCTGGACATTGTCCAAAATGACAAAATTGAAACATATAGTATAAGTGTAGTCAATGTCGAAAAAAATTGTCATTAAGAAATTTTGGTGCATTTTCGGACGACTAGTTAGTTACATTACGCCATTCATTGTTTTTATCCAAATTAGAACAGTTTTGTAAGTTTATTTACATTGTCTATTTTGGTGTTAGTCGTCCTTTCATCGAAAATGGAGCTGGAGGAATTTTAAGCACTGCTAATG
>JABASC010003131.1:0-15127 GCA_019776185.1 Plutomurus gul
CATGGTGGGAAAGTATGAATGGGTTCCATAAAAGTTTAAATTAAACTGTTTGGAGCTTTAAATGTAAATTGAAACTTCATCAATCAATCCCTATCCTATATATTATTGCAGTTGATTTCATAATTTCATTCGTTACACATAGAATAATATTAGTGAACACGGCATCATTTCCATTCACGGCGACAAAATCTAACTGATGTTACCGCGGTGGGTAAACTTTGTCATTAGTAATTACAAATCACAACACTGATTTCCTTGATATTACCAGTTGCTTTGAACTTTTATTCAGCAATCAATTTATTTAATCTCTCTAAAATGTGAAGACTTTTTTTATTTCTTTCAGAAGCATAATCCTACATTCCAACATGCCGCAAAAGCACTCCGTGCAGCAATAATCCTACTTTGGGCTACCTAATAACTAGTTAATGCTGTTTAACCGTTTGGAATCAATTTAAAATGGAAGCTTAGTAATTCATTGTATCTTGTAAATGAGATTGCCTTAAAAATATTTTCAGAAAAAGTGTAATACGTGATTTGCTTTCCTGACAATTTAAATTTGCTACATTAAAGGCTGAAGGTAATAAAAAGTATTTACCCGTAAATAAATATAGAAACAAAATTGTAGTTTTTTAACCAGTAAGATGTATACGTACGTGTCGTTCAGCTGTCCGGTCTTTGTAGTAGTCGTCATCGTCTTGTCAGATATTTTTAGATATGACTTAAACCGTTAAAACTAAGAATTTAGTTGAGATTACAATAATAACATTGTAGATACGTTTGCAATATAGATAAATAACTTCTGGTGTGTGCATCTTCTTTTTCTCATGTCAATTTACAGTGTAATATTTAATTTTTTTGAAATCGAACTTCTAATGGTAGTTTTAGTTTTTTTTTAAATTTTCTTTAGAATTTCCGTGGATTCTTTGGAGGTTTCGGAGTTGGAAGCGGCTGCTTGGCCTTATTTTTTTGGGGAATTTGAGTTTTCTTCATATTTGGAGGAATTTGATTTGGTTTCGCGGCGACATTCTTCGCCTTGGTGGCCTTCTCATTCTGATTCTGTTTATTGCGAACAATGCATCGTTTACAGAACCAGGATTCGTCGTCGGACGGCTCGTCATCGATGCCGACACACTCGAAATGATACCAATCATCACACGTATCACAACAAATCATGGGCGTGGTGCTAATCTCGGGCTCCTCCTTGTTGCACACGAGACAGACCCAGAATTTAACCCCCTTGTCATAATAGAACCCTTTTGCGTCCATGTCAGGACATTTGTACGCAGTGTTACCAATTATGTTTTTCCCGCCACCACCACTTGCACCACCACCTTTTATTCCTTCTCCCTTCGGTTTGTCGTTCACTTTCGTCATTGTCGTTGTCTCGCCCGACTCCGTAACCCGTGTCAAGAAGGGGGCCGGTCTCGTTGGGGCGGCTTTGGTGGTTTCCAAACTCGTCTTGGGTATTGTGGCCGATTTTGGTGGTGCTGGGCCGCCCTTGTTGTTATTTTTTGGGTCGTTTGGCACATCCTCTCCTTTTTTGGCTACAGGTGCTTTCGGCTGTCCCTTCTGGGAGGGGAATGGGGCAACTTTGGATTTGGACAGAGGAGTTTTGGGGAGCGGAAGAGGTTTTTGTTGGGCAGCTGGTGCCACTTTATCCTTGTTGGGTGGTGGGGGCTTCTTCGGGGGTGGGGGTGCTGCTGCGGCTGCTGTGGTTGCTGCTCGGGGTGGTGGTAGGGCTTTTGGAGGTGGTAAATCCTTCCCGTTTGAAGGATCGGAGCCTGGTGGCGGTTTTGGAGCAACGTAGGTCCCCTCGGCGATTGCTGCTGAGGATTTTGGAGCGGATGCAGATTTCGGAGGACGTCCTCTGCCCCTGTACGTGCCCTGCTTCTTGTCTATCGTCAATTTATTTTGTTCGAGGAGCTGAGCAGCTAATTTCTCTGGACTGGGCTTGGAGGCAATGGCGATGGCACGGCCCCTGCCTGCCTGACCCCCGCCACGACTCACCGCTGGAGCCTGTGGTCGCCCTCTCATACTGCCCCCACTTAACGAAGCACGTGGCAAAGACTGAGCAGTTGGGAAATTGAGGCTGGTCTCCCGCAGAAGCTGTGGAGGATCTCTGGTGGTGAGCGATTTCAGGTTTGGATTAATTCGTCCAGCCTCGGCCGTCAGCTTTGGAGGTTGAATTTTGGCCAATTTATTATTCGGTCCTTGATTTATGATTTTCGTCAGTTGAACACCACCGCTGGACTTTTGAACTAGTTGACCTTGGCGGGAAATTACTGTTGATGTTGTTGTACTACTCGTGCCGTTGCTGTTGTTGCTTTTATTGTTATTGCTGCTGCTGCCGTTTTTGTGCTGGAGGAGGGGATGATGATGAGGGAGCACTCGCTGCGCTGGCGCAGCAGGTCCTTTGGGCTTTGCTTGCAAACGAACCGTTTGGGGAACTTTCCCCGGCTGAACGAGCTGCACCTCTAAATTTGGATTGCGAGAAAGAATCTTCGATAAAGGATCCGACACAGATTTCAGTTGAGGTAACACTGGTTTCGACTGCAACAGCAGTTTCGATGGCTGCAATTTGATCTCTTTTCTCTGGTTGGCTATTTTGTTGGCGACGGCGGCGGACTGCGAACCTGCCTTTGCATTCGGGGAGGGCGCGACGATTTTTTGTACAAGCTGATCCTTTGGAGGATTCGTTTTCAGTTTTTTCGCCTCGGACAGAAAACAGCAAGCTGCCGTTGACTCCGCAACTCGAGGAGATATTATCGTTGCTTCAATTTCCTTTGGTTTACCGGGTTCCCTTTATTACATTACAAAAAAAAACTAATTACAATTGTAAACAAATCAACTTTGTGTAAAATATTTATAGGAGCAAGCGATTCAAAGCAAATCTATCCAATACTTTAAGGCGACCAGCCGACAATTACTAAGATTTACAACATTTAAATACAAAGTACAGTAACTACGAACAAAAGTAGCATTGCTAATATTGCGTAATTGATGTAATTGACTTTCAGTTACGTACATATTCTTATAAGGCATTTTCCCTGGAATGGATCCGCTTGTAATAAATTAACCACATCCAACATTTTAAGCAAACCGGCCACCGTCATTTTTAAATTTGAAATTTTCGTGTTTAAATTAAATATTTAAAGACTTTATGTACACATATATACAATGACATTTGACGTTGTTGACGAAACATTTCCCATATTCCCAAAATATTTCAAACATTGCAATAATTAAAAAAAATTATAGCTTTTGCTTCTTACCATTTTCTCCATTCCGAGTCGTCAGTGTCGGTTCTTTCACTTCCTTTCACCACACTTTTTAATTCAACAGAACTTTTGATTTTGGCAATGCTACACATGTAAGAAAACAATCATTAAAATCAATAAAAGTTACAAAATTAAAAATTGTGTTCACGTATTAGTTTGAATTACCTCTGTACGTTAACAATTTTCATCAGTGCACCCTTCTTGGGCGAGTTGGAGGTCTCGCAGTTAACTGCACCATGAAAATAATCAGACACCTTATTTATCTCCACTCCGAATTCCAACAATTATAATAATTGAGATTTAATTCGATCATCTATACAGGTTCCAGTTTCTGTAAATGAAAAATACAAAAGGTATATACAATGTGTGCAAATGTCTAAGAATATATAACCACTAACCAACAACCAATGACTTAATGCATAAACGCTGTAAATTCTGAGAAGATATTCATTAAGAAAAAATTCAAAAATCTACATGATGCTAACAGAAAACATCTGTCATTTTTGTCGAAACTTTATAGATTCTTAATTTACTTTTACCTGGCAGCTGACTGACCACTAATCACAAATGTGCAAAGGCGGTGAACTAATTTTTGATCCTATTTTGAAGGTCAATTAAAAACGCTTCTTTATTCGTTACTGGTAGTGGAGATGAATGAACTTTAAAGTTTCGAGAAGACATTTAACACGTTTATATTGGGGCAAAATCCACAGCAAGCCACAAACTGAATACTACTTTATCTTTGTCAACTTCGTGATCCCAAATTTACAGTTTAACAATTGTAGGAAAACGAAAGTTAGTGAATTTTCGAACAGCGATGGTGATTGAAGGGTTGCAGCTTGCAACTGAATACAACATGCTTGTTATACTGCCTATTCTGTATGAGTTTATGTATTCATACTCTATTGTATTATTAGACTTGCTTGCTAGCGTTGCGTTGTGTATACTTGCCCGTTTGAGGGGCGCCGCTTTTTCAGAGTGCAAATGGGACAACCCGCTACCCGCACCCCCAGACTCAGCTTGTTTTTTGTTAGAGATAGGGAACGGCGCAAAAAATTGGGATGTTGATGGAATGACTTTACAAGATATAAGAAACTAAATTACACAAGTAAAGTAAATAATTAGAAATTCATTGTAGCAAAAATTTGTGGAAGTAACTCATAACGATTCTCACTGATTGTGAGTCAACAGTATTGTCAAACGTAATTCTAATTCATTAATTGTAGAAAATTGGAATAATTTACGTCTGGAGTAATTGAATTGTATTTGTTAAAGGAATTTGTTTTAGTCATGTACATAAAGTAAATCAATTTCTTTGATCATATATGTAAATGTATGAGAAGCAATTTTTACATTTTGTAACTTTTCTCCAGTGTCTCCATTATAGAGTAGATGCCTTTAGCAAATTACCTAATGTAGCCCCAATACTTTCCGTGATTTATGTAAAACCACTACTTTTAGTAATTCATTTACAAATTTTAATTCCTTTTACAAATATGTACAAAATGTAATTTTTCGAAATTGTTGGAAAAACTCCATTACTTTTAGAAATTTGAGTAATATATCGAAAGTAAAGTGATTCTATTTTCAGAAAAAAAGTCACCAACGAAAAGCGAATTCGTTCAATCAGAGATGTCACATCTTTTAAAAAGGAATTTTATCAGCCTTGTGTACAATGTATATTCACAAAAAGGTTTGGATCCGATACATATTAAGTTAAAACATTAAAAGTATGGGATCCGCCGATCAATAAGTTCAACGATTGTGCTTGCACTTTTTCATAAAAACCGTGGACCGGTTAATGAAGAGCGGTTACCCAAAAGCGTAAAATCCGCTTGTGTGTGTGTGTATGGAGCGAATTTGTTTGTAGAGCTATGTGCGGGAACCAAAAAGCAAGCCCAAGAGCTGCACGAAATATTTAATTGTCTGATCAATAAATTTCTACGAATTCAACTATCTCATTACGTAAAAGTTCCTTGGTGGCTGTTGCAAGCTATAATGACTGTAACAAACACAACTTTACATCTAAAGTTTGTTTATTTGAAAGCTAGCAGACAACTTTTTAGAAAGCTACACTCTAACACAAATGAATGTCAATTCCGATGAATGACACTATACTTCTTTTAACTGTTGCAGAGGTTTGATTTTGATTGACACGGAAATATTTTTGCACAATCACCACTACAGGACAAAACAAAGATTATTTCACAGATTGCCCGCCACCCACGTAAATGTACAATTAAAACTTGATCTGACTCACCAACTGGTGAGTTGCTTTTGTATGATGTGTACAGAATATTGATAAACAATTAACGGATATAAGCTGTATATAGAATATAGACCACTGTGTTCTGTACTGACACTGACTGTATAGGCCAGACAGGTCTAGGGCTGAAATTCGGATACGGGGGGACGGAGAAAGTAAGTCATATGACTTGTTGCTAACAGAATAATATTATGGATTTCAGCTTTTACCTTGAAGTGAACAGGATGGTTGTAGGGAACCACCGCGAGAACAGAATTCTCTCTCCTGGAAATGGAAAGAGCAAGCAGAGAGCGATGATAGTCTCTTTGCCAAATCTGACAAAACAGTCAAGTCCAACTTCGTCCACTTCCAGGATGGAAATGTTTTTTTCATCGTGACTATATCATTGTCCTTGCGCAGCTTTGCTAAAGTCTGTCTGAACTCGGGATACACTTTGCAGTAGTGAAAGTAAAACTAGACCTTGTGTATAATTCGGGCATTGAGGAAGAGGAAGAGTACACATAAAAATCTGATCTTCACAAAACCACTGAAAATTCCTACACAATTGGAGAGATAGATCTGGAAGGACATTGCATCAATCTGATAGATACAAAAGATGGCTCAGATTTGATGTGACGCAGGCGGTCCATATTAGTGCAAGAGTAATAAAAAATCGCACAAAATCAAACATGCTATATCAACAAATACTACTTGCGCATGCACTATACATTAGGCTTCATAATAATACTACAATATATAAGACACTTAATTTGTTAATAGAACACTATTATTAATTTTTGTTATGCTTTTTAAGTTTGGAACTGATTGTGAATTTTTTTACTGATGATGTATGCAAGAATAAAAATACCATTGAAGGTTTTGTACAAGATAGAGGAGTGCAATTTCAACCTCCTGCTTGCCACTAATTGGCGAATTCACGATCAATTTCGTGACCCAACATTCCGACCTCAAGACCAAAATTTACGGTACAAAAATAGCATTTTATTTTGATAAAATGTTTTTGTACTATATATTGGATGGAAAAGGAGCCACAGAATAGTAAAACGTCAATGGTATCACATCTAGGGCTTGTCAACATTTCTGATGGGGGTTGCACACTCCCCCGTTGTACCGCCCAAGCTCCTCCCCCAATAGATTGCGAAATTGAAAAGATCATAGGAGGGTGGGTCATAAGAGGAGCTATTATTATTATTAACATCAGTAAGAAAGCGAGCTCTGAGAAACCCTCTAAAAATATTAAGTTACATTTATGAAAATCAACTAGAACGGTTATTATTTTTATCTGTATACACTTATTAATTACGCTTTGTCAGCATTTATTATCTATTCATTAAGTCTAGTCAGTTTTACTCTCTAGAAACAGAATTAATAAGTTCTTTGCAAAATACTTTTACAGTAAAAATCATTTATTCTTTCTCACTGCTGTGCTAACACTGTTCTACCGATGATCAACGCCATCACGAATTCAAGTCATTTAGATTAGCAACAGCATACATGAATACAGTGCTTGCCATTCAGCCACTCATTAGAATGGTATGAGGAAACTATGCCATATTAAAATGTCATGATAGAATATATAGCGAAAAAAGAAAATAATTAGCAAAATAACTAAATAAACAATACACAAAAATGTGGGAACAAACAATTTCTACATGTTTAACCACAACTTTACGAATTAAGAATCCAAAAGTCTGTCATGTAGTCAACTTTTTAAAATACACAGTACATTTGTGAGACGCTGTGTCTCGTACGCTGGGGGTGTTTACAATTCATACCCATACTAATATGTACATTTATTATATAAGACAGTCACATCCTAGAATTTACTTTATTACTTATTAAATCTTTAGAAGTTATGTTAAAGTTCATGATAAGAAAAAAATCTGGAAAAAAACTGTACAGTGAATAATACCTCTTGTCTAACTTTTTATACCTTACTACAGGTATAAATACATACAATCACACAATACAAAATTAAGATCGTTATCTTCAACACACGCACGAAACCGAGCGCTCTCTAAACTTTGCATTTAGTCTTTGCATGGAGCGTTTTCATTATAAACATAAATTGTGTTCTACAAAATTTCAAATGATTGTTATTCTAAATTCAAGTCAATGACATTTGGGTCAAGTAACCTGAATTACAAAGATTATTGCCTTTCATCTAGCAACTATAATCAAATAATGTAAATATACAATTAACAGTCAGCATTAGGTTAACAAGTAATGTTGCATTTTTTAAATCATAATTAATAATACATCAAGTAAGTTTGTTACATTATAAAGAAATAAACGAACCAGTTTTTTTGGCTGTCTACTGATTAATAATAAAATAAAAATAGATACCTAACATCAATTCGGTAGTCTTCTTGTCTTTAAAAGCTATCTCTTTAAAGATCAAAGGATCATTGTGGAAAAAGATTTCTGTAGATTATTTTGTACAGCTGCGTAGTTTTCACGAAATAGTAGTGTGGATCGTTTGATGACTTTTTAATGTGGTACGGTTGGGGAAGCGCTTGTTGCACGTGCCACAACGTAGAAAAGCGTACGGCCCTTTCTTATGAGCTAAACGAAAAGAATGCCGGGTAAACAAACAAACAATGAATTAATTCAAGAACATCTAATTTAATAAAAGTTCTAATAGATTCAATGAAATGCACAGATTTTTGAAAGTTCAGAGTAAATTATGATATTAAATAAGCCGAGCAAGCTATCCATGCGTTAACGCCAACATTCACGCAACTAACTCTATAAATAATCTAAATACATGCGCAGAAGAGACACAGAGCAAGGCAAATTATTGAATACTCGGAAAGAAAAGAAAAATTAAGAATTCTAAATTATACCTAAGGGACTACTATTTTTTTTATTTCCAGCGGCGCCAGTTATTTTCATATTCGAAGGCTTAGTTTTCACAGGGATTAACACAGCAGCACTTTTCCTTGCAACAACTTGACCGGCCGCGTTTCTTGGCAGAATTGCATCAGCAGCGTGGTTCGCCACTTTGATAATCTCAGATTTTCCTTTCGTTGAGGTTCCGTTTTGAGTATGCTGATGTTGATGGTGTCCAAATGGTCCTTCCGGCTTCAGAACTGGCGGAGGAGGAGAGGAAATCTTTTTGCAGTCAGAACAATAATAATTCGTACCCCCGGGGGAGGCTTTCAGAGATTCCCATTGAGAAAAGGTCTTTGAACACACTGAGCAAGTGACATGAGTCTTGAGATGGCGACTGAAACTCGACAAACTTGTGTAGGATTTATTGCACACTGTGCAGTAGCAAGGTTTCGTCTCTTCCAGCATGTGTTCTTTTTCGTGCCGCTCGAAAGAGTCCAATTGGAAAAACATTTTTCCACATTTCAGACATTTGTGGAATTTCTCACGGTTGCGACAATTGTAGCGACCCGTCGAGGATCCAGTGCTTGTCGACGGTTGCGGTTCTGACTTATTTACTGGTGTTTTGGTGGCCGAGGCTTTCACCGATGATTTTACAGCGGCTGTCAGCTTTGGAGTCACTACTGCCGGCTTTACTTTCTCAATGTCAGACTTCTTAGAATCACTGGCTCCTTTGCTTTCCTCAATGGAAGATTCGTTCGTCGTTCGTTCGTCTTCGTTTGCTAGATCCGATTTGTTTTTACTCTCATCAATGGTAATATAATCACCGTCAATGCCGTTCTCAACCATTTCCTCGTCATCAGGTGGGTGATCTGAACAAATAACAGATTTCGTAGAAAACATTCGATTTTAATTAAAGGAGTAATATTTCTGTATATCCCAAAAGCGTAACAAAACGTACCTTCAATAGCTTCATCTTCCGCTTCTGTTGTTGTTGCGGAGGGAGTCTTTTTCTCTGTTTCGTCTTCTCCAGATTCCTCCGTAGTACTTAGCGAAGTTAAACAATCGAAACTTTAATAATGTGTATCAATATATGTTTGCTATGAAATGTATATAATTACCTTTGACCCTTATGATTATCATTTGCGGTAGTATCGTTTTCCGCCTCCTTTGTTCGGTCATCGGTAATTAAGCTATTTTCGGCGTCATCGCCATTTAATTCTTCGTCTGAGTTGGACGTGCTCGAGTTACCAGATCCAAATTCATGTCCATTCAATCCTCTGCGTAGCAAGATATTGGATTTTGTGGAATTAATTAAATCATTAATAAACAAATTAAAATTACTAAATACACATGAGTGGAAACGGGCACAATTACCCTCCTGGTGCAGCATCGGATTTATTCAAGAAATCTGCCGGAGGATCGTGATCGGACCTAAATCGCAAAAAAATACATCAGTTATTATTATATTATCAGTTTAACATATGACATTTAGATTCTTTAGAACTACAGACAGCATTGTAAAATTCGATGTTGATTTGATGTGTGCTTCAATGTTTAAGAATCATGAATGATTTATATTTTTACTGATTACTGATTTAAAGTCAACATCAAAAATGAAAATTAATGCTTCGCAAAAGTTTTAAAAGGAAGATGGAAGAACAAAAATAGAAATACGAATATTATTTGTAAAGCGTATTCAATTGTTGACGAATCAACCATGATTGATTTAAAATCTTACATTTCGATATGCTCTACATTATCTTCGATTTTGGAAGTTTTGATCGGCGACCTGGTGGGATGACGAGGATTTTCTTGACGCCTTCTCTTCGGAATTATTGTGTGGCAACAGCAATGCCAACTTTTACAGGAATTCATGTTCACAGTTCACACAATATGCAATTAACTAAAACTCGAATAAGCACTAAAAAATGTGTAATATTAATGTGTTTAAGAATGAATTTACTAATGTTATTTCCGAAATTGTATTCCTCTTGTGTTGTGTGTGTGTGTAAATTTATGTTGTTTGCGTTAGTGTGCACTGTGCAAAGTAAATTGTTTGTAAATGAATATACGTAAACGCGCACTCAGCAAAATCAGATTAAATGCGACCATCTCCCTCCGAAATGCCTCAACATATCACACGGTGTGCCAAGTAGTTTCGTTGGTCGCTAGATGTTAGCTGCGTTACAATTACAATTGTTGATTTACGAACTAGATTGAGAAGACGAAATCAAAAGTCTCTTCCATAATTTTTACTAATGTATGTATGTATCGATTATCAAATCGAAGCGATGCTAAATATGCTTCAGCATTTTACCCCATTACCGACATTTCGACATAAAATGTCCAAAATTAGTGTCTTTTTGTTAATGATTGTTTACAACGTTTTCATTTATTTATGAACTTTTTAAATATGTATGTCCAACTAAACATTATCTTCTGAATCAACTCAAAATGTCATACAATTTTTTGAATTATTTATTGCAGCTTTCGACGACAATGACTTTCAAATGTTGTCATCTTGAGGAGTGTAAAAAATACACGACCTTGGTATGAAATACAATTTGTTACAATCAATTCCAAGGCTGTTGGAGGCTTTGAGGAATATAAATTCGTATTCTAACCTGCGTTGGGTGCAATTTTATATTGATTTAACATGGACCTTCCCATATTGTTTAAGTAATAATAATTTTAAGCAATGTTATGTAATTATAAACCCACTCAGTCTATGAGATATGAAATTTTACAGATCTCATCTTTATCGTTGAGAGAACAAACACTCGACCGTTGTAATGACAAGTAATGATAACTGTATATGGATGTATAACCTCTTTTTGTTTATCTGGACTTCAACCTATTCGCACACATTGATCAGTTGAAGCCTGAAGCATTAAACGATAAAAATTAGAGTCTACATAAAATCGACAGCATTTCAATTTGGTAGTCTGTAGCAGAATATCCTATTGAAGATTGAAAATGAATTCCAAAGTTTCACTGTGTGTCTTACTCATTGCTGTGACAGCTTGTTTAGGGGTAAAAGGACCGAGAGTAAAACTCCCGAATGGTGAAGTGCAGGGGGTACACTTGAAGTCTAGAGATGGGAGGACTTACTCTGCGTTCATGGGCATCCCATATGCAAAACCACCGAAAAAATTCAAGGTACACTGCAACCAACTTCAATTTTATCATTATCCATAAATGGAATCTGTATAGAAAATGTTAGCATACTTTTTGTGTGATGTAGTTATAAAATAAATTCAAATGTTTACAGTAAAGTGCTTTAGCTTTTAGTTTACTAACTACTTTGTCTATTTACATATGTCTAATCGAGTGTATAGGTATTCCAATTCAGCTCTGTTCATATTGCACATGCAGGTTTTAAAAAATCTGTTCTATGGTTGATTTCTCCTTCCAAATATGGTTAATTTTTTTTTAATCGGCCAGAAGCCTTTTAATCGCTCGATGATTCTGATTTTCACTCTGAGCATTAACATCGGTGTTGCAACAACCTATTATTCGACAAGATAGACATGCGTTTACGAGGATCTACGGGGTGTGTGTTCTTAAAGCAGAAATTAAACATCTTTTGACATTTAAAGTTAATTTTACATAATGTTTAAAATAACACGAAACTCTGGGTAGGTGGCAGAACCCGCAGAACCATGGTATCAACAAGGCGTCCTTGATGCAACAAAGTTTGGAAGTGTCTGCCTGCAGAAAAATATATTCGCTCCTGCAGAGCCTCCAGTCGGCAGTGAGGATTGTCTTTTTATTAATGTCTATCACAAGGTCTCCAACAAGGTAAATTTATAAACACAAAATCGTGATATTTGAAAATTCCAATTTCGAAAGAGGGTAAAAAATGTTTAAACATGCCTTTACGTTAATTGTAGTTGCAAGCTAAATTACCGGTTATGATTTACATTCACGGCGGAGCGTTTATGGGTGGCAGTGGGGATTACTACACGGCAGACTACTTTATGGACGAAGAAGTCGTTCTGGTTACCTTGAATTACAGAGTGGGAGCTCTGGGTAATTTTATCAATTTCAATATTTCATAAATATTTTCTCTGCAGTTTCTTCAGAGTTTAACATTTTCCATTCCCAATGGATATGCCACTGGGAAAATTTTGAATTCCCACTTACCCGCTTTGGTTTTGTATTTCCAATTTTCCCAGTGGGAACAAGCTATGGATTTTCCCACTTTAAACCCTGTTCGCTACTAAGTATATTAAAAATTGACAAATTTTATCCGCTAGGCTTCCTGAGCACTGGCAATGGCGACGTTGAGCCAAATTTGGGGCTGAAGGATCAGCTTTTGGCAATGAAGTGGGTGCAGAAAAATATTCGTGCTTTCGGAGGGGATCCGGATCAGGTAAAAGGGAATTTTACTTTCGGTCCTTTTCCCCCTTAAACTGCGATATTCATTTTCAGGCTTCAGAAGGATATCATAGTGCATACAAATTGCAAAATTGAAATATTGGCGATTTTATGCACTCTAACTTTTATCAATTAATGCTTCAGGTTACACTTTTCGGGGAAAGTGCAGGCTCTGCCTCCGTTCATTTTCACATTCTGTCACCGTTGTCCAAAGGATTATTCCACCGAGCAATTCTTCAGAGTGCCACCGCTCTTAACCCTTGGGCCTTTTCGAAAAAACCAGAAACCTTTGCATCCGCCCTTGGGATCACTGTGGGATGCTCCACAGACACATCGAAAGAATTGATCGATTGCCTCGAGCAAAAAAGTTCCATAGAAATCACTAACGCCACTCTAAGTGTAAGTAATCTTTCTTGAATCAAGTTATTTGTATATTAATTTGCATTTTACTCACCATAAGGAATGGTTCATGGATCCCATAACTCCATTCGGTCCTTCTCTCGATATCGTTGGAAAAAGTAAACAAATGTTTCTGCCCGACACACCTATCAATATTCTGGAATCCGGGAACTTCAATAAAGTACCCTTGATCATCACTGCGACAGAAGATGAAGGACTCCTCCTCCACTCATACCGTAAGTCACCAAATGTAATCTAAGGCTTGAGAAATTCACCAATTCAAAAAAATGTATAAAGTTCTCTCACAATGTCAGTAAATCACACAAAATGTCCCAAAAAAGTTTCATGTGCTAAATATAAACTTGGAGCCATAAACAATAATCGTTTTATGTGATTTTTTGACATTTTGGACGACTGTCAGTCAAACTAAATGATAAAAATTATTGCAGGTGTGAATACAATGCAATCTTTAAAAAAAGAAATAAATGAAGACACCGAGCGCGTTCTCCCAATAACTCTGATGTATAAATACGAAGACTATTCCGCAAAAGAGCAAAAAAGCATAACGGAGGCGGTTAAGAAATTCTACTTCGGCGACAAGGAAATTGGAGGCGACACATTTCAGCAATTAACCAATATGTATTCGGATCGATTTTTTCTCCATGGCATTGAGAAAGCGCTGGCCATTCACGCCAAACATAGCACCGTTTATAACGGAATTATTGCGTATCGAGCTCAAGAATCGTTTCTCACCTTATATATGGGAGCCCCAAAGTCCATAGGTAATCCATATCATGAATTTAGCATTTGTGATACCTTTCTTAAGCTTTACTTTTCATTTCCTTGCTAGGGGTTGCTCACGGGGATGATTTATTAATCTTCTTCACGGGATTCCACAAATTCCAATCGAACACCAAAGACGAAATGGCCTCCAAATATTTTGTGTCGTTGTGGGTAAATTTCGCTGCAACAGGGTTCGACATACAATGAAAAAAGTCCTACTGCTATATTTTTTTGCCTTTTATCGCTTACAACAATTGTTTTGTGTATAATCAGGAATCCTGGTCTGAAATGGGCGCAAATTTCTTGGAATCCAATCACGGATGCTGACATAAAGAGCGGCACTAATTGGTTCAATCTGGATTTCCCGCCGACAATTCTCGAAAATCCATTTAAAGAACGTTTTCAGTTTTGGGAAGACATCTTGAAGAAAAATGCAAAGGAAGAGTTATAAAAAGTTGGAACTTCTGTCAGTCTAATAAGTTGTTAACCAACCGTGAAACTATTAGAATCGGTTCGATAGGATACACATTTGAAAATGATTCTTCAGATTTTTGCACGAGTCATTATTATTATTACTATTGAATTTGAAATTGAAATGAGAACTTGTGATAACGATGCTGCAATAAATAAACACCTATATGCTGTGGTTGTCTAACCCGAGTTCGCTAGCTAGTCAGTGAGTCTAAAATGAGTGCCCCACAGTGTTTTAGCCAACCGGGGGCCACAACTTCCAGGTGCCCATGGTATTACAGGCATTTTGACCAGGGCAAATCCTTCTTGTAAATTATATTCGCAAATTCGGTGTAAAGAACTACCGTGTCGTTCCCACTGAAACAAATGCAGTAATCCGCAGGGACAGTGCGTAATATCTTGTATATCATTTGAATCTCTATCATTGGACGGATTGTCTGACTGATTACCACTTGGACATGCATATCCTTTACCAGTGGCGTAACTAGAATGGAAATTTGGGGGCCCGCCTGGCTCATCAATGTTAAGACAGCTCCTCTTTCCTCACCATTCGTAGGTAATTTATAAATTTGAAGGGGCTTTTTTTACAGATCTTCCAAATCACTATTGGATGGCAAAAAGAATTGATCATTATTAAGCAACCATTGATTAACACTGTGATTGTGTTGGGGTACTAAATATAAGAAATATGCTCTAAAACAGTCAAAATATTCAT
>JABASC010003132.1:0-15120 GCA_019776185.1 Plutomurus gul
TATGTACGTCTACTCAATTCCTCTATTTATTGCTTACCGAGAGTAGTCATACACAAAGCCGAAGGTTGAACACAGCAAATATAAAAGAAACATCAAACTACTTGTGGGCACGAAACCCTCCTGATAATACCTTCGAGTAACAATAAACTGGCTGACTTTCTTTAAGTGTTACCTCTTTCTTCCATGTAGTACTAGTATACTAGCATTTGCGGCTTACCATTTGCAATGAATTGCAGTGCACAAACCCACCACCAATATTTAAGAAGCAGTCGAAGCCAATTGTCTCTGACGAGGTCTCCCTCCTTTCTCCCGCGACTCACTACTAATAATCAATACAAGTATTTTTATGCACTCATAATTGTCTTTTCAGGTTGCACGACCACAAATTCGTCTCTCTCTCTCTCTCTTTCTCCATGAACGTAGCACGTAGGTCCGCTCCTGCTCCGAGTTAAGCAGCTTGACAAGAAAGTGAACAGAGGCTCTAGTGGGACAGAGTTGTACATTCTAATATTGATTGACTGTCTCGTAAACTGTCATTATTCGATCCTCTATTATTCTGGCCCCTATAAATCCTTTTAAATAGCTACAAATAGGCCGTGAGTATAGAGGGATCTTCACTATATTGCGTAACCACCTTGGGGACAGATAGGGACAAACAGAAGCAATAAAGTTGAAAACTGTTACAAGAAATTCCAATTTAGTTTAAGTGACCTAACTCCCTTTTGTAGCGCTGTACTACATAATGCGCTGTACTGTAAGCTGTATTGTACATTGTACGGAATGAATTGAAGCCGGGCTCTATTTACAGCAAAGTGTATTGCTAGCTTTGAAGAAAGGTCACTGTGTGCGTGCGATGTACTATACAAAGTAATAAAGTGCGTTTTGTCCGAAAATAGCAAAATTATAACACGAAAAAATTGTAAAGGGTTTGTTAAAATGGGAAAATGTCACCTTACGGATGTGTACATATATGTTGTACTATAGTTGCGGTGAACGTAATGTAATTTGAACATTTTGAGTCCAACTTATGCTGCAGTATTTTCCATTATTCATTGCGACATTGCGAGCCAATCATATGTAAATTTAGCTTTTAGTTTTACTACGATTATGTGTGCATTGCAAACGTATGTCGAAGGCTAATCATGATTAACTGCACCTGTAATTTTGGTTGATGTAGTAGAGTGTACTTGACACTTGATAAATACCGTAGTGCTTTCGTTGACTTTTTTATTTGCTTTATCTGATGTACAAGAGGAAATAACAAATTATATGTCGGCACCTCAAATAATTATGCAATACAACTAAATAGATAGAGGCTGAATGTAAAAATAATAAAACTAGTCATATGTATGCATTCGATTAAAATTCAAATTCAATTAGATTTTTAATGTGCATATAATTTCATTGAACTTTATATCAAATGTAATCATTGTATTTTTGCAACTAAAACTCAAACTTAATTACTATTTTATGACAAACCTGCATATAAAGCAAGTAATTTGTTTTCTAGAATGCATACACTAGATACAAGTAGAAATTCAACCTCTCACAGTACAGTTTGGAACTCGATTCGGAAAAATTCTATTTAAATCGGTGCAGTAATAATGGTACAATTACAATAGTAGACCATTTCAATCAAACTAAATCGTTTACCGAATCTAATTTACCAAATTGGGAGGATTTACCTAGCTCACTTACATGGTTTGCGCAATTCTTATTGTTAAATAAAAGGGTTTACGTGATTCGCCCGATGTAAGGGATAACGCTGATATATGTATGTATAAGTACATACTATATAGGAGGTATACATAGAAAAGCGTAGATGCTTACAGCGTGACACGCACATTTGGGTTGGTACTACACTATTTTTTTTACTTGTTCTGATGACTTTATAGAGTAAAATTTAGAGTTTAAATCACGCTGGAAAAATGAAAATGGGAATTTCGTAATATGAAATAGCGGAGAAATTAACAAACTACAAGTACATAAAGGCAAGGGGGTAGACTGATTTATATCAGTATATCACTTTTACTATTGTCTGTATTCGTGCATGTTTAGTACAGGTATATACCTATACTCTACCTATACACAAAAGTGACAAACCATGGATCCAGTGTCTTATTATTTCGCCCTCCAACACCGACCTCGTGAAAGAAATACCATTGTGAGAAAATGCATAACTCTCTTCATTGGGATCCGTAAAGTCATCCTGTTGGATCTAAAATTGCCATTCCGTGTGTATTACTACATGAACAAATACAGAAACAGCATAAATCCAGGAGAACTTTATTGCAGGATCATTCAAAGCCATTATGTACAGCGAAATAGGAGGTGTAAACTTCTTTGATGGTTTTTGGGCTCTTTAGAAAAATGACATTTGACCTTACACAGGACGCCACTCTCACCACATTCACACACGTTTTACATTGAGGACGGAGTCTCTGCTCCCACACACACACAACAGTAAGATATAGTAAATTTTCTTCACAGGGACACACTCTCCACTCCACAGAGTAAAAGTTCACTATCAGTCATTCGGCGTCAGCAGGCATGACGGAAAACAGTTTTCAAAAGTTGGCTAAACGAGAATTTCAGCCAGACTTGTCAATTAATCCTACCAGATCTCGTATTTTATTATGCATGTGCACTGTCACACTACGTCCTAGTTATTACAACTTAACAAAACACTTTCAGTAGACTGTTCCTGTAACTTCATTTCCTCCTTCTATGAACTTCTAATTAATTTCGATAATATTATTACGTTATTAACAATACTGTTCATTAATTTCATAATCTTATTACTGCTAGACTGCATTAGGAGAAGTTGCAATGAACGAAGTATAACACATAAACTGTAACTCGCCGGGATATGATATTCATGATTGGTATCGGGGAACTTATATTCAGAATCATGCATAAACTTCCTCAACCAAGCGTACTGTGAGAGTATCTTGATGTATTCATCATCACTGAGCAGTGTTCGCAAAGAAAGTGTCTGTCTAATATACGTTTAAACAAACAAATTAGGTGTCTGTTTAAAAGTGTCTAAAATTAAAATTAACACGGCAAAGTTAAACAATTTTATCATTTGGAGTGATTCCTGTTAATAATCACAATTTATTCGGAAATATATAATAATAATATAATAATAGATAACCAGGTAATAATTTAATTAGAAAGCAATGAATTGTATTTACGATTTACAGCCTTTAAAAAGGATAGGGAACGTTCATAAACTACATGCATAAAATTAGGGGGTGCCGAAGGTATCTACATGTCTACATTACACTAGACGGGGGTCTACTGTAAGACACTTTCTTTTTTCCTTCCACTAAATTATAAGACCAAAAGACTAGTTATGTCTTGTTGCTGTCAGGATCACTCAAAATGACGTAACTGTTATTGGCACGATACATGATCTCAATAGGTGACTGGAGGTTTTCTTAAATTGAAGCGTATAATTTAGTGAAAGCCCTTCAGCTAGAAACCAGTAAATTTAAGTGATCTCAGATAAAAGAACCTATGGGAACATTTTATAAAATAAGGCAAAATCAGCCTGGTACTAACTATAAGTCAGAAGTATATGCATCCTGTAATATGGCGTCGGCAGATGAAATAAAGAAGCAGTACCTTTCTCCTTTCCATACCCTGCGGAGGCTGGTCTGTGAATATTATAGTATAGCAACTTTGTACTCTATAATAATGTTATAATGTTGTGATCTGTAATTCTAATTTTCATATGAAGAATATAACTGCGTCTTTGGGTCAATTTTTGCATTTCGACCACAATCTCAATATTCTATCATGACAATACTTTGACTTTTACCTGATCGAGTAGAATCTTTCACTGTGTAATGATAAATAGGAGTTTTTTTGGTCTACTTCATCATTTAGTAGAAGAAACTAGGATTATGGAGAAGAAGATAGACTGTCTACCGTAAATTTCTCAAACCCCATCATTCATCATCTACTTTACAAGGTGTACTACTTACAAAGTTAGAATAGCGACTGGGCTGGGCAGAGGAACACGGTGGGCAGGTACATCCCAATCCGCCATCCGTTTCATGTATGTCATGTCAGATTCTCATTCGATCGTGAAGAGTATATTATAGTAGTGCGGATATCGAGATACAGTCAAGTCAACTCTTCAGGGAACACAATGCCCACATCATTTTCTCCATAACGCTCGTGCACTTCTCCAAAGTCCTTTATCAATAATCGAGTCAGGACAAAGTTTGCTTCCCTTACTTCTTTATTAAGTATACAGTACAGTGTGTACTATAGAGTACAGCCAAAACTACATCTAGGTATGTAGTACCAGTAAGCTTGCTGTGCTAACCGTGCATCACGCTCTACTCAATAATAGTTAAAGCAATTACTGTAGTGTATCTAAGTAAGTTTCCTTCGGAAATTCTCCCGTTTCTCCTGTTTGGAATATGAGTGCTTGGATCTGCACTCTCTCTCTCTCTCTCTGTCTCAGCAAAAGACCAAACAAGATTGTTTTGACAAATTAAATTCAAACAGAAAGAGATACGTTTTTTGGAACAGCTCACGTTCAAATATTAAAGATAGCAGAGAGAGAAAGAGAGAGAGAGAGAGCATTGACTAGCAGGATCCTTCCAGGAAGCGAAAGTGAATCTCAATTAATAATAATTGTATTAGCTCGCTGCTATTACGACGATTGACAAGAATTTTAAAGGTGCACTCTCTCTCTCAGTGCGGCAGGAAATGGGAAAATGTCCCCGGTGGAGTTTCATTACCTGTCTTGACGGAAATAGTGGAAGCAGACGACATACGAATACGTCAACAGAGTACAGAATCAGTATCTAATCGAAGTACCATAAGAGGCTTTTCAAATTTTCAATCTATCAATTTGTACGACATTGTGTGACAGCCTAGAAAAAAGTTCCGCTCCCTCTTTACTCCTCAAGTCAATGTTAGCGAAAAATCCAATTAAACTATACCATTTTGCCTAGGCGGGTTCGATGTATCAATTTCTTACAATCATCCGGATCTCTCTTTCACTAGTCAAGTCAACAAGTCACTCATCGCAGCAACTGGCAACAAACTGCCATGTTATGACAGTTACTACTTGTGCACTTCAGTTCGGTTTCATATATAATATGCATTCTGTCAACACTCAACAGCTTTGAATGTTTAGAATACTAGCTTGTTAGTACTGCATGATATTGAAATACAATGCTTGTGTTTTTGTTAAAGCAGTATTACATAGAAGCTGACGGCTTGTTAAACACTAGTTAGTGTATGTAAGATGAAAATGGAAACGATTAGACAGGCACAAGAAATTGCTCGTTTTACCATTATTTGACACGATGTTATTAAAGGTTTCATATTACCGCCGAAAGCTTGTGTAGGAAAAAGTTTAAATTGAGCTGAATCATAAACTTCATGTTGCTCCTATTAAATGGCTAGAACAAAAATGCATAAATCGATTTTGGGGGAGCTATAGAAATATCTGCAGACGTGGGAGGACAATCATAATGGCAAGGCCTAACTGACAGTTTTTCTTATAACATCGGAAAGATCGGAACAAGCAATCTATAAAATTATGTATACAATATTAGACGACAAACCGATAAACTCGGGCTCGAAACGAATGTAGATTTCAATTGTTCAATTCATGTGGACACAAATTTCGTACTCAAACGCACATGGACTATAGTGTGCAACAATGGGGTGATGTTGGGGTTATAGGGGTGTTCAATCACCCCCCAGAAGGATTTAAATTACGTAGGAAGGGTAGGTAATGGATAATGGATAGGCACGGCGGAGATTAACTTTATAAATAAGGATAGCAAAATCACCCTCCCCCCAGATTAGATAGTATTAAATTACGGCCAAAACTCGTGATTCAATTTAATTGAATTATAAAGCGAATTTCGAATAGATTTGGCTTTGTGAGAAACTTAACTGCATTTGGAAATTTTCAAAACTCTGTACTGTACAGGCTGTACCAGACAAGCTGCCTAGGGAAATGCTTACCACTTTTTTTCTAAGGATGTATTTAAGTACATGCTTACTTTATGTAGATGCATATGTACTCGCTCTTTTACTAGGAAAGGTTCATAGATCAGCGTTATGTACCTAGTCGTATAGAAATATAAATATAGAACACAACGGAATCTCAAGCTGACTATCTCCTTCTTCGCATCTACTGCAGCAATCATTGCAAAGTTTAATGTGCAGACGTAAAACAGTCCTTGCAGTTGGATCGGCTACGTCATTATTTCACGTTTTTATTTCTCTTTCAATTGCCGGTGCAGATATTACGTTGGATTGACGTCTGCAGATTGGCTACGAGCGCACTATTTTAATCTGTTATAATAATCTTGTCAAGTTGGCCGCAAGGTAGCTTTCATGCCTGAGCCTGTCCATATTTCACTTTGTGTGCAGGCTTTGAGAAAATGACTACAGAGCATCAATTAAATACGTCTTCTGGGCACAGTCCAAAGATGCTATGTACAATAACAAAGACCGGGTCGAATTGCAATGTGTACTGTGTACTCTCTCTCTCTCTTTCTCTCCCTGTTATATAATCTACCTTTCCCTCTGAACTAAAGCGAAAACACTATGTAAATGTATAATTTTCATCTGTTGTTAAGCTAGACTGTGACTGTATATTAAATACGAATGAGTTAAAAAGCTTAGATCACTAAATTAAACATCTAAACAAGAAACAGGTTAGTTTTAGAAGGTGTTACAATACACTTGCCTACAGTGATACTTAATGCAAATGTATACATACATACATACATTATGTTTGCATGTAGCGGAAACTTGCATTTAAAAATAGGATTTGCATGGTCGTCGAACAATTCTAAGATTAGCACACGCTGTTTTGAAGTGTTGACAGGTGCGGTGTGGCTGCAGCCAAAAATTGGGCTATGAAAATATACAATACGTCCTCAGTTGACTATAAATACTAGTGACTGCACACAGAACGTAGTCCATAGTCAATAGTGAGTGGGATAAGCCAGCAAGGTCGTTCGAGGAAATCGTGTGCTTTATTTTGTGACTTCGTACCTCAGCTTTTGCATTCCATTCCAATGTTTTTACCATTAGCCAGATATTAAACAGAATGGACCGAAGTACAAGAGAGCAGGGTTTATATTCCCCCATTCCCATTGGGAATTAGTGGGACAATTCCACCCTTAATTTGAATTTTGTGTAGGAAAGTTAAAAATTAGTAATTTTCCCCACCGCCCATATCTCCCAATTTCTCAATGACTGAGATTCCCCAACTGGGAAATTCATTTAAACCTTCCAATAGCAATCCAGGTTTCTCCATGCAAGAATTTCCCCATACTGCACACTGAGGAACACGTTGAAAATGTTAACAAAATTGGATTACAATATTGATTGCCCTTCTTTTGGATTTAATTTTCTCTATTTACATTGTGCACATGTACCGTTAAACCGCGGTGGAGTACCGAGCTGATGTAAATGAAATGGGTCAGGTTTATCCATACTCTTGTATGCATGTACAGGTACATTCGTACATTACACTGTCTTAATGTATGTAGGTAAGGCAGCAGTTGAATCTAAAACATGAATATAGAGTAGAACACAAGTAATAGCAGCCAGCCTGTCTGTCGAAAGCTCTATTCGTATGTTGTACATACACAGGGAAGTAATAACCGTACATTATTACAATTACACTGATAAAGTGCTGGTTGTGGTGCACAGGATAAAGTTAGGTACATTTCGCCAAGGTGGTTTTCGGATGCATATGTAAACCTGCCTATCTCACTTCTTCAATACCTATTCATGTCATTTTGATGGATGGATCGATATCTTTTCCAATGATATTTCATGTATACTAGTAGCTGTTGTTGTATCCTGTCTTTGATGTCGACACCACACGGGTCTATTTATATTTCACATTCATATGCAACCATTAAAGGCTGAGAAAAAGTCATTAGCTATAAGCACCATTAAGGATGCAAGAGTCAGTTCAAAATAACATGGAGAAATTATGCGACAAAGTCGCTTTGAAGTCCAATTAGCATCTCTTTCGCTCTCTCTACAGCACAGTTTCAATTTCAACTCTATGAAATTCATGATCAGTTCACATCAAAGGAACTTAATTGCGTAGCCTATTTTATTGGAGAAAGTTTGACAATGAGTACAGTAGTAAATAGTACACTTGACGGCACATTATACAAATAAATAGGTTATTTCTGCAGCGAATTGCCTTGATTGGGTGATTCAGCAGGCGAGTCGATTTTCTTATTAGTATTCTGTGAATGCTTAAAGTGTCATCATCAGTACTCACACGAAAGAATTGCTACCATTGGAGGATTTAACTAGCAGTTTTCCAAGTAATTTCTTGAGAGTTTACATCACAGTATGCTAATATATTGAAGGGAGAAATGTATTGCGTGCTCATCTCTATTGGAATTGACGAAATGCGTAACTCCTTTTCTCACAAATAATCATTCCTTTCCGTTATGACTTTAGTCCACCTTGAGCATCACTAATCTGAATCGATATTTTCGATAAAGCTAGTGTGGGTTCGTCTTGGACAAACCTTGAGCTCCTTCAGACGGCGTACAATAATTAAGTACAGGAGTGCGAGTGTGTGATGCAAATGAAAGCAAATACAGCAGTGAGCACTTTCAAGGTAACGTGCTTGCCTACAACTAGAATGTACAATGCCATTGCATGGTTTTGTCAATCATTTATTCCAGTAATGACACTCTTATAACGGTGACTGGCTCTCATGTGGAAAGTGTTATATTTAATGGTCACATTGTTCGTTTAAAACCTAATTTATTCATGTCTGTTGTACCTGTGTTCACAATACAAGTTATTCTGGTATCGACATGTTAGTTCGGAATAAACAAGTGCACACCACAAGAAAGAGCTCTTGCGAAAATAGTATTCGTTCCCACCACCGCACTTTAAATTAAACACATACAGAATATTCTAATAAGTTTGACAGTTGATGCTCTCAGTTGTATTATGTCGATCAATTGTAAAGAATGTAAATATTTGTGCCGTTGCGCCTTCATGTAATGAGCAAATATATTTGGTATTTAACTTTGAAATTTGAAATACATTTGTGTCAATTATGTATCTAATATTGAATTTTCCGCATTTGAAAATTACGTGACTGATACCATAGAAAGTTGCATTACGGCTTTAATTCTAGTAATGTAATGTTTAACTAAACAAACCTGTGTGTACCTTATAGTAGCGTCACTTCTAATATATGTATGGTTAATATTTAGTGGTAGTTATACAAGGTAAAAGCTTCACCAATACTAATACCTTTACATAAACCGTCCACTCAACGATCACAATGTAAATTGACTAATAAGTTCGTGACAACTTAACAGAATGAGCAATTTCACAAGTCATTTGATGTACAATCAACTAATAAGATATCGCATGCCTAGCAATGACTAGGTGGTCAAAGGCCAGTGAGTGAATTAACTTGTACAGTACATCCATTCCATGCACGACTTTGTCAATGTCGATTTTATTATGATGGAAATAGTTCATGTTACGTATTAATTGCTTTTTACCCTGTTTCGTTGTGGGAGGAGAAATACAGGTTGTGTTTTTTTGTTCTAATATTGTAAAAAATGTCCTGATTATTGAATTTTGACACGTTAATAATAATTAAACATTTTATTGACTCAATTATTCAATCAATTTCATTCATCTGTACTGCATTGACTACTGCCGCAGCCACATGTCCTCTGTTTAATTCACTTAAATACTTGGAAAAGAGTTACCCACGGTCAGAATTTTATTTGAAACCAAATTTTTACTTTTACGTAGACGTCTACGAACATGCTCAACTTTTGTTTAGGTATTCATTTTTCGTACACACAAAATGTTCCAGATGAGCAATTCTAGAGCGCGTCTGAAAATCGTGCAATGAACAATAATAAATTGGGAACATTTAAAAAATAGTAGTGTGTTTTTGCTTCATTAACTATCTCTGTTACCGTAGAAGAGTACAAAGAGAATCTCTTGATATGAATGGAAAAATTTTTTAAATGCAAAGCCTAAGCTACGTTATAATCTCTTGATACAAGAACAAATCCACATACTAAAGTGAGTCTAAAGGTAGAAGTCAGAAGTAGAGCAAAAACAACAGAGTTAGAAGTTGTTGTACAAGTTTTGATTTTTGTTGGATTTTCTGGAGTGCGTTTTCCCGTATTTGTCATTTGGATTACTGCCTGTGAGACTATGTAAACGATGGAGTATGTAAAGCTCGGAGCCAGATACAGTATACATTTTGGCATAAGCAGCCGTGTCTGTCCGGGCAGAGCACGACCATCCAAATTGACACACAAACTTACAGAATACGTGATGGGGTCTGACAATCTCACTACATCACAACAGAGTGCTTGTTCAGTCCATACATCGTGTCGGAACTGGAGCAGTACATAATGGATGTACAATAAACTTTGTAGGATTGTACATTCTATTTCCACTAAAATTGCAAGTGTGCACACGCCTTTCTACTGATTGTTTGTACATTATTCATTTACAAGTACCTACATTTATCTTTCCCATGAAGTGATGAAATGATGTGATGTGCTTATTTTAAGGTTTATCTAAAGAGAAAGCCATTTTTTCTAACGAACTGTGATTTTTTACATTTAATTTTGAACCTTGCAGATCTCACAAATTCAATTAATAATAATCAATTTAATCAGCCATTGCATTCCCATAATAAATTCATATATATCCGATTAGTAAAGTATTTACGCATATGTGTCTCATGCAAAGGCATATTTTTATTAACCATATTATAAAAAAATACAATAAATATCACATATTCTGAATTCGCGAGGTTGCATTGCCAAATTGCCAACATTTGAGTATGCAACACTCAAGTGAGGAAAATAGGAATCGACAAAACTTCAATCAATTCAGAATTGCATTCTCTTTTCAATATTTCTTCAAGGTATTATTTCTCTCAATGCTATACGCTCGACATCAAAAAATATCAGTCAGGTAGCGAAATGCTACTATATAATATAAGAATTTAGTGTAATAACGTGTAAAAACACGTTGAGGAAGGGATACATTGGGAGAAGGTAGTAGTTTGTATTATGCTAACTGAAAGGTAAAACGAAACGAAAAAATCCCCCGTACTAATAATACCTCGTGAGAAAGTCTTTTCAATCTATTTTATGTATGATGCGAACAAAAGATAGAGAACGTGCAGAATTGTGGTTAACGAATGCCACATTCTTTTCATCTTATCCTCATTCTTGGATTTGGTGAGTCCTAACAACCCTGTTCATTGGGAATGGTTCGGTATGTACGAAGGCACTCAAAAATGACCCAGAAATGGGAAAATATGCGATTCATGAAGTGAATTTGGAAAGCAACTGCACCACCAGGGATGCCAAAATCCTAGACGCTGGTGCTGCACATATTTACTTGCATGCTTACTTGTGTAAGCACAGATATACGTGTACAAGTGTGTTTTTCATTTTCTCAAACTGCTGAGTGGTAGCTCACTAGATGAAAAGTTATATTTTCCATTATAGCAGAATTTCTGCAGCGCTCAATGTCACACCTCCATCTCCAAAAATTTAAGAAGCAAGTCAATAACTTTTTGGTGCTATTTTATTCTTGCTCCTCAGGCTTTCACTCACTATACATACAAATTCATACATCATAGGGTACATAAATAAGACGGGGAAAAGGGAAAATTGATGCCACGACATAATAATGCACGTACGTAAATTGTAGCCAAGAGGCTATAGAATATGAACACAATATGAATATTATTATATATGTATTGTCGATAGAATACAATAAAATTGATCTCCTTCTAGCTTCTCCTTCTCGTCTTTCAAAGGAAACTACAGAGATTCAAATAGGAAATGAGTTTACTGCATGCTATTGACGTATTCGATTACTTTTGATTAAATCCTTTCCCTTTCAGCTCTACCTTTAGCAGCTTCGTCCTCGTGCCTCCACGTCAAAGTGACAACTCACATAATGGTCTGTCACTAACAATATTACATACATAAAATGAAAGAACTGACAATGATAATGCAAGACCATGATTAATTCTGAAGACTTGCATGAATTCCTATTACTTTCTTAGGTAAAAATTTAATTAATACAGGAATTAAGATGACGAACAATTCATCACATAATTTGAGTACTTAAAGCCCCACTAAGAGTGCACCCACATCAGTCTCACTGCACTAGCGAAGAAAATTCGTAAAAACAGTTAATTGTTCGACAATTTTTATTAAAATGGGAATGTGCATCATTTTATAACTGACTGCCATGGAACAACCCACAAGGTGACTATGTAATGTCATTGTTAGCTAACAAAGCTTTACATTGCAGAAAACCATTTAGATAATTTTTGACCCCTATAACTCATTAAAATACCTCTAACTATATAATATTGTGTGGGTAGTCAAAAGGTTTAGTAACTACAGAAATAGTACTAACCAAATAAAATAGCCGTGTGTCCATTCAGTTGTATTGTAAAGGTAATGAAAGGCCTCGGGTGAGTGTTATCTCGTCTGGCATCGGCACAAACTCCATGAATAACAATGTGAGATATTCAAGATTCATGAAGGTCCTTCTAACTCATATTGCTTTCACTTCATATCTCTGTTTAATTAAAATATGGCTCTTACACAATTGAAAATGAAATGAAGCGGTGAAGTAGTGCAAACAGAATGACCGGATTGACCCCACTACTCGTACGTACAATTATACACAAATAGAAAAGAATGTACCGCAACTCGTTAATGTAGTAGTACTCTCTCAGCAATAGACCATAGATTTCGAAGCCACTAATAATGTCAGCTGGAGTACAGAAGGGTAATGAACCGAAAGGATGGCTCTTCAGCACAGAGACTGTGAATGGAATTCTATATTTATACTGCTACAACTTTTAGCGTGTGAATTACTGTCACACCCATGACAAGCCTTGTAATGGAAACTCGTTTGTAATGCTGTATGCTATCATCATGGTTTTTCTCTGTGCTGTATTGTGGCTAAAGAGCTTTATTAACACCAGCTTTATTCTCCAATCTCACTTTGCGGAACTCCCAACCTTTTCTCTAGAACACATAGGCGCAAGGCCAATGCTAATTTCATCTGGAACTGCAAATTGTATGTTATTTACATACTGAATGCTAGTAAATGATACTATTTACAGTCGAGCGCTTCTTTCTTTCAGATTATTTGGCAGAGATAGAATAATTTCATCATTAAATTGGAAAGGTACGGCAGTGTAGTAAAAAGGATGGGGTAGAGCTTCTTACTAAAAGAGTCAGTATCCAAAAACTAGTGAATGGTGTTATGGATACAACAGATACAAAGTATGAAGTCGTCAATGAAAAACTGCAGTTGCAACGCGGATGCTAAGCTGCGGATGGAGATGAGAGATTAAATAGGTGCTATTGCCATTGCCTACAAAGCACTACAAACACGTCATTTGTCTTGTGTGCACTGATGTATAGCAGAGATAAAATTCAGCCATCTCAATAAAGTACACTTGAAAGAACAACTTTATGTCTTCGTTCACCTGTGACCTTTTCCATAGTTTGATGTTGTGATAAGAAACGCTGAGCCTTTCATGATCCCACAAGATGCGGCTTGTGTAGATGACGTAATTAATTATATGCCGCCAAAAATAGAAATAAAAAGAAAGGCTTAATTTCTTTGTGGGACTTTATCTAAAACTCGGATTAAATGTTTTTTTTATTCTTCCAGCACTATGACATGCATAAGTGTGAAAGATGAATGCTCACCAAGAATCTCCTTTTAAGCGAAAAAGTGGAGAAAATAAATAACTGATTAATCGCTGAAATTTCAAACTACTTTTTAAACTGCTTAGGTGATTACAGACTAGTAGCATAATAACTTAAAGTTTAATTGTATAAGTAAGCACGTATTGTCCGGAAATTAATCCTACTATCAAGCAAGCAATTTCATACTTAAGCTGATTATCTCTAATCTGGATTATTTATACGTTATAACAAAGCACTTATGAGCCGTATGCCGTTACGTATTTATGTGTATTAAGTACATGTCCCTGAGTCCAGGCTAAACTTCATCCTGTGCAGGAAGTGTATCATGTTCGTTCTTTTCGAACCCTATAAACTAATAGTAGAGTATATTTCTGGGAACTAATATTTCCGCAATTTTCCATTTTCTGTGGTAATTCACAATTGAGTGATAAATAATACTACACACTTTGTCACGAAAATTTTGCACTCTATTATTTGCAGGGATGGGATAGGAAAGTTGTGTGGGAAGATACCAGTATGCATCTTATTATTATTGTAATACAGCCACAGAGCTGTGCGTATATATTCATAATTTTGAAATAATCCTCTTCAAGCACAATAGCTGGATTCTCCGTTAACTGCGACAATAAGTAGAACGAAGGGATTCTAATCTCACTGAATTATTTCACAGAATGACTCCATACATTTAGTCGGCCATGGAAGTTAAAGGCACGTACTACACTGACAGTCTACCGAAGGATTATTTAATAGGTAATACTTAAGTTTGAGTTAGCAGAACAGATTTTACTGCACTACACTATTTTACTGTGATTCGCTGGGTTTGTTTTACGTGAATCCTATCTAGGACGAATCAATCCAATTCATAGTATATAAAGTATATTACAAATTTACATCAAAACCGTTGGCGTAAATTATGCACGTAGTATAACCATAACAGCAGCCATGTTTTTGTCATTAAGTCAGAGTTCACGGGGGGTACAGCTCACACGTTCTGAGCACATGCACACAGCGTCTTACACATATATCTGCTTAGCATCCTTCTTTTTTTAGCGAAAACAGTATTTTAGTACATACGCTGTGAGTACAGTGTGTTCGACTACTCCTGCGTCCCCAGTATTATGCTTCGCCTTATTTATTACAGAATTCTGCGTGATGACGTAATAGACGTTTAAAACGGCTACCACGGGCAAATGTATGCATCTTCTCCTATCTGTATTCGTATAGTATAATTGAGCCCTATTTATACCATACGAGACTAGCAACGTTGTGTAATACATTATGCAATTGTAGTACAAGTATGTTTATTGTGACTGTCCAATATGAACAAAGAGTTGAGAATTGG
>JABASC010003133.1:0-15117 GCA_019776185.1 Plutomurus gul
ATCATGGTCACAGTCGATCTATTGTTCCGGTTGATCATCATTGTGTTTTCATTGCCGTCAATGAATGACTTGTTTTCTGGAATATTTCCATTTAATTTTTCCTCGGGCTGGGTATTAATTGTCGTGCTTTCTTCCTTATTAGGAATATCGCCATTAATTGTAATCACAGGCTGCTCCTTTTTGTCAGGTTGATCTTCGCCAGGGGGAATAGCACCCATTTCCCTGCTGCCTTGGGGAGAATCTTCAGAAACGTGTTCATCTTCTTCACCGATTTCCTTCAAGTCCGGAAGTCCCACAAAACTTTTCACCCTGGTTGTGCTGTGGGTTCGTTGTATCGTCAATAGTTGTTGATTCGTTTGAGAATCCCCACTTGCCACCATGGAAGGAACTGACATCCGTTTTTGTTGCACATGTAAAGGGATTCCTGTATTTAGGGAGTGGGTGGAAGCCTTTCTGGCTTGATTGTACAGTTTCTCCGAGCGACTTTTATCAGATTTCGATCCGTCCGGAAGTGTTTCATTAGAAACTGCAAAACTGTTTACAGAATCCCAACTCTCCATATCACGGGCGCGTTTAATCCGCATCAAAAGTGGTGTACCTTCAGGGCTAGGAGATGCATTGCTGACGCCACTTGCGCGACGACGATCTTCATCCTTTACAACTGTAAAGTCGGTGTTATTGTTATTTAGCGTGTGTTGACATTGATTACCTTCGCTGCGTTAGTAAAATACTTTCATTATATATTGTGTAAAATTAATTATGCACAAGTGCGAGGAGTGTTCCAAAATGAGAATTTTGGGGAAGTTGGGGTTTTCACATAAAAATTCTTTAATGTGGTGCAGCGGCTTGGTGGCGCTCACACCAGGGTAGTGGGTTCGAATCCCATCAAGTCTCAATGGAGATCTGTACTGGTCAGACTTAAAAAATGCACCTTTTTCCCTCGGAAATGGCAATAAAGTGGCCTAATTTCACATGAGAAATTCAGACAAATACCTTTTAACATCATATCATTTTCACTCCATTGAAGTGAATGTGAAGAAAGATGTTTTTTCAAACTCGGCATTGAGCAAGATTGATTGATTGAAGATCGATTCAGTGGAGTTGATCAAATTAAAATTTGTAGTGCTTTGTACACGTACAAATGTCCAATGAGCAGAAAACGGCTGGCAAGCAATTAGCCTTTGAGGGCATCCAGGTTGTGACTGAACATTTAATGCATGGATGAGGAAAAATCAACCATGGGCGTCTTTTAAAAGCAATTAATAATTTTCGACAATAGGTTTTCAAACTAAGCTCCGGAAGAGAAAAATTGCAGTTTTTACTGTTTTTGGCAATGCAATTTCACCTTCTTTCGTATTGATAATGCCCGCATTTGGTTAGACTTAGGCAGCCGGGAAATGTCGCCTAAACCGCCTCTTTGGCCGTTAGGTTAGGCCATTCACATATAACCTAACGGCCGCCAAAGAGGCGAACATTTCCTCCTGGGCCTGGCCTGGCTAAGTCCAACCCCCGCATTCAATAGGCATGGAACATTTTCACCAATCTTATTTACATCGGGGAACATTCAGTGATGAATGGTGATTTCAACTTCTAACCCTTCAGAAATTTTCAGGGGCCTTAGTGAAGTAGTGTAAAAGATAGTCAACTAAACTGCTATACCGGGCAAGGCAATTCAATTAATTCTGGGGAATAGAGTTACTTGAATCAAAATTGGTACATTATTTCGAATCAGGGAAAGATTTCATTCAAATGCAATAAGATTTAGTTTCAAAGTTTTCTGAATGCGTTTTCAGAATAATTATGTAGTAATACACTTTCAGCTGAGCCACCCCTCACACATGTAAACAATAGGAAACTTTCACTTCAATTTTGCAGATAATGAAAGCTGGCTTTCACCTTTCGCTAGTGTATTTTTAATTGACTTTGTGACATTATATAAGCGTGTGCTGATCTTGACAGCAGACTAACCTTGTTTCGGCAAAAGGGGTTTGTATAAGGATCCACACAGTGCACAACATAAGATAATTGCTGCCTGGAACAAAAGCGACTTCTCCCAGCCAAAAGTCTCGACGAGAAAATTAGTGAGTGGGGCAAATATAAACGTTCCAATACCGGAACCACAAATTGCTATCCCTGTAGCGAGTGCCCGTTTCTTCTCAAAGTAGAATCCCACTGCTATTACAGCAGGAACGTATATCATCCCGAAGCCTATTCCACCGACAACCCCATAAACTATTAATAAAACGGTAAGGTTTGTTTCGTTTCGACAAGAGAACCAAGAGGCGACGAAAGCTGCAGCTCCTAAGAAACTACCAAAAATTGCCACCGGACGAAAACCAAACCGGTTTGCTAGTGCCGATACCAAGGGACCTTAGAAAGTATTTAGATGAATTAATATTCTCTTTTTGTATAATATATTAGAATCGTAATTGCTTCTGTGAGTGCAGTGCACCAACCAGCCATTAGGTAGAATCCCGCCAAAAGACTTCCCACCCAAGCTACCGTCGAGCTTTCTTTTCCCGATGAATCTATTATTGGCTTCATCATGCATCCAAATGAGAATATAATTCCGTCTACGATCATATTGGACAAGAAAGCAGCCGTGCAGATGACCTAAACAGATTAAGATAGATTTTATTAATTCATTGATTTATGTATGTATGTGTTGCTTTCACATTGAAATGTGCCGGCTTACCCATCCCCAACCCCCATCTGGAGGTACAATTATTTCATCTTTAAAAATCTCCTCGTCATTTGGTCCAATGATCTGAAAAGGAAATCGTCTTATTCTTTTAAAAGAAATATATAACTCGCTTATTGTGCATTATTTAGTGTACTAGTTGGATTTATGTATGTAATGTCTTTTTGTACAAGAAAGGTTAATTTTTGAATCTTTTTGTGGACAACGGCACTATACTATAAAGTACTACTTCTATGATAAATGGGTCTTAAGTCTTACAGTAAATAATTTCATTTATACCAGCTAGTGGAGATACTTATTCAGCAAAATGTGGGGTATTAAGAGATACATGTGGATTTATTCAGAAACATGAGATGGTCTGAAGAAATTAATGAATATAAGGAACATATTAACGTTTGTCTTGAGTCTAGCTTGTTAGTAAAACCGTATGTAAATTACGGCTTACGATGTGATATTCAATCATAAAAACGCTCTGCTTAGGATTTAAATCACATTCTATAATTGCAAATTTAAATGTATCATTACATCAATTTCAATGATTCCCTATGTGAGATATTTGAGTTATTCTTGTTCAGAGTTAAGGTGGTCAAAAAATATATAGCTTGACACGGTTATTTATGAACCATTTATTTATTCCACACCTTGAAATTTGACAAAAATATAAAACTCACTTTAGTTGGAGGAGCATCGGGATCACCGATGAAGAAACTGGCCTTTTTTGATTCGCGTTCTCCCAGATATCCATCCTCTTGACTTGCAATGGATTTTGTCAACGAAATATTTGTGTTTTCTCGTTCCATGTTGTTAGTTAAATTTAACTCAAAGTTTAATAACAGTCTAAATAACCGATTAAGCACAAAAACCTAAAATACTTTTCATCGTTATGAAAACTGGAGCCTATAAAAATATTTCACTTTACCGTTGAACCGTACCGAATCACAGCAGAGTGCATAAAATTACAACCTAAACGTTACTACAACCTACTCCCTTACAACTAAAATTAATCTGTATTTCAAACAAGTAGCTGCTAGGCACTCCTCATATCAAATGCACACTCGAAATTGAATAGCTGCTTCACTTTATACAACAACTAGAAACGACAATGGACCGTGCCAGAATCAAAGCAGATAACCAGATAAGTTTGCCTCACATTACACAACGGCAACAACAACAGTGCAGGGGAAATGCAAATAAAAAAATAAAAACGACAAGTGATATCATAGCGTACACAGTTCACATAGTATTTCAACTCTACATGTAAGTATGCACAATGAAAAAATCTTTCAATGACGACTAGTAATCAAAGTTCGATTGAGTTTCCATGTTTCCAATTCAACCTCCCATTGCAATTACTACAAATTTTGCATGAATGTTTCACGTGTGACAACGACATTCGATTAAGTAGTACGATGATACTGGAGTGCAAACAATATGTATATTAATTCAACGACTCACCTACAGAACTAGTTAGTAGCCAAGCAATCGGTCAATTCACTGTACTTAATTGCAAATTTAATTAAGGATTAATAATTTTGCATTATACAGAAGTAAAAATTGCACAGCAAATTCATTCACCAGTCTCACATTTGTGCACTACTGTTTATTGTTATATTATGTAGTGTATTTCTTTGAGATTATACATCACGAGAGATTGATTTCGAAGGTCTTTGATTATTTCTCCAGTCACAAAGGAAGTGTAATCGAGTTTGCCACTAAAATAGTTTTACTAGTCGTACTTTTTCACTCTCTACATCATTCACACTAATTAGTACATGCATCAGCTCTGACTGAGCTCTCTTTCAATTTACTTCCATCATTCCAATGCTCATTGCAATATTGATTCCATTGCTAGGATTGAAAAGTGTTGCGGACTGCAATCTACGCCAACATACATGTGTGTATTTCCTCCTCGAATTCACTGTGCAATGCACAGTGTGCATGGTGGATCTAACCAAGAAAACAGAAAATTTTGTTGACGCTTGTTCTTATCTCTTATTGTTAGGCTTGCAGTCGGTTGAGTTCTTGAATACAGAAGCACTACTGCATTTAAGTGTATGCCTTTCGTACATACATGATGTGAGTGTATTATATGTATGTATAGTAAATGAAGCATGTGCGTGATGCATACATAATATCTATATTTGCATTGCTCAAGTCGGTTTGTACTTGGTACACTTGTTTGTCAACAAGTCACCACAGTTAACAAATGAACTCAATCACTTTACGTGGGATTTATTGAACTTACTTGAACGTACACAATTGTAACCAACATGTGGATTAAGTATAAAAGAATTTTCAATGAAGTGTAGGAATTTATGTAACGCAAATTCTTATAAATGAGAATCAGGGGTTTGGGAATATTCACAGAAGCCGTCATTTAATATGGATTTTTACACTAATGAAAAAGGAAATTGAATAATGTGATCACAACAAAATTAATACTTGAAAGCAAAGATCTTGATTATTAATGAGTAAAACAAGAGTTCTAGAAAAATCAATTTAATTTTTATTTTATTATGAGTTGCGTAACACGATTGAAAAATTAGAATATCATTTGCAAGTTCTTTTAAGGTTAAAATTCTCACAGACTATATGTAGTAGGAAATTGCTACGAATTAGTTAACTTCTCTTTACTCTCTCCTCTACTAATTTCCCATTGGTTTATATAATTGAGAGGATAACACATAATTCCGGATAGCAACATAATTCCACCGGCCACGTAAAACGACATATCATATGTTCCAGTCAAATCGAAAAGAAATCCTGCAGATCAATACATTAATGTTATAGACATTAACTTTATTGGTTTTACAGAATTATTATAATTGTGGTCATTAGTCAAATATATACCCGCTAATGGACTTCCAACCATGGCAGCAATGCCTTGAAATAGAAGCAACAGACCAAAGGCATTTGTCAATTTACTGAGACCTAGAAGCTCCACCAATAGAATTGAACCTCAGAGATGCAAAGCACGCTAGAAATGATTCGGGTAAAGAAAATGTTAAATGACTTGAAAACAGATAATTTGTATTTTAGAAAAGAGAAATAGTCTGTACCGATAGAAAATCCGAACAGACAAGCATATATTACTAGTAGTGGGTACGTCTTTAGAAAAGGTGCTAGTATCGTTACTAGACCACCAACGGTTAAAGCCCCATTATTGACAACAAGAGCATTGACTTCAGGTCTGTCAGACACCCAGCCACAAAGAATCCTCCCGACGGTATTTGCAATCCCAATTATTGAAATTAGAAAAGTGGCTGAGGATTTATCAATTTCAGTTTGCTGCGCCATACCTGTCAACAGCCAAAGTGGTAATTGATTATTATTATTAGCCACTATATCTCACTGATACAGCATGATTAATTAGTCCCACTCCCACACACATATTTATATGCATGGAATATGTTTCCTCAAGTAAATTGTAGAAGCGATAGGAACATATTCATAGGTTTGAACCGTCGGTCATTCTAGAAACACGGAGAGTATACCTGAAAGATACATGAAGGGCACAAAAAATCCCAACATAGTAAGACCCCCTGCAACAGCCAACAAAAGAAACGTGGGTGAAAGGAGAAGAGAAAAGTCCAACATTTTCTTAAGTATATTCAAAGAGCAGCAACCGTCATCGGGATCTTCATCATTGAAACCAGGTGGAGCTGTGGAAACGGCAGCAGTCCACTCAAAACTAGTTAGCACCGTATCAACCTTCACAAGATACATTCAATCCATCATAAGAGATTATTATTATCCTTCCTCATGTTTTGGCCTGTTTACAACTTACATTCTTTTTGTATTCGGGTATACGAGCCATGCTTCCAGTGTAAAAAATGTCATCACGGTACATTGGTTTATTCAGTGTCACTCGGCTTGCAACTCTTAAGATCCTTGACTTATTAAACTCATCGACAGTCAACATGGAACTTCCAATCATGGTCACCGTCGATTTATTATTGTTCCTGTTGATCATCATTGTGTTTTCATTGCCGTCAATGAATGACTTGTTTTCTGTAATATCTTTATCTACTACTATTGTGCCTTCTTCCTTAGAAATATTACTATTAATTGTAATCACAGGCTGATCGTTTTTCTCGGGTTCACCTCCACCCTGGGGAATAGCACTCGTTTCCCTGCTGCCTTGGTGCGAATCTTCAGAAATGTGTTCATCTTCTTCACCGATTTCCTTCAAGTCCGGAAGTCCCACAAAACTTTTCGCTCTGGTCGTGCTGTGAGTTCGTTGAATCGTCAAGAGTTGCTGAGTCATTACTTCAGAAACATGTTCATCTTCTTCACCGATTTCCTTCAAGTCCGGAAGTCCCACAAAACTTTTCGCTCTGGTCGTGCTGTGAGTTCGTTGAATCGTCAAGAGTTGCTGAGTCATTTGGGAATCCCCACTTGCCAACATGGAAGGAACTGACATCCGTTTTTGTTGCACATGTAAAGGGTTCCCCGTATTTAGGGATGAGGTGGAAGATTTTCTAGCTCGGTTGTAAAGTTTCTCTGAGCGACTTTTATCGGGTTTCGATCCGTCCGGAAGTGTTTCATTAGAAACTGCAAAACTGTTTACAGAGTCCCAACTCTCCATATCACGGGCTCGTTTAATCCTCATCAAAAGTGGTGTACCTTCAGGACTAGGAGATGCATTGCTGGCGCGACGCTCTTCAACCTTGGTATCTCCTGCAATCAGTTTCATGTTTCAGTATGAATTACATGTCATTGGCATTGATTACACAACTTGAAATTATGGAAACTGCGTTAATGAAATTCATTGATTAATATGCATTATTTGCATTTACATCACTTACATGTTAACCAGTACCAAGGAAAATAGAATAATATGGTATATGGACTAGTACGAACGTTCTGATACAGTAGCGCAGATAATAAAATAAATTGTAATTTTTTTAATTTTGTTTGTTTCAGTAACTCATTTCAATGACATATTACGAGAACATGGTATACGAACATAT
This sequence comes from Plutomurus gul, assembly GCA_019776185.1. Lineage (NCBI taxonomy): Eukaryota > Metazoa > Arthropoda > Collembola > Entomobryomorpha > Tomoceridae > Plutomurus > Plutomurus gul. The sequence continues at coordinate 7,675 of JABASC010003133.1, forward strand.
TTAATTTGAGGGCAGACTAACCTTGGTTTGTCAAAAGGGGTTTATACAAGGATCCACACAAGGCACAACACAGAATAATGGCCGCCTGGAACAAAAGCGATTTCTCCCAGCCAAAAGTCTCGACGAGAAAATTAGTGAGTGGGGCAAATAGAAACGTTCCAATACCGGAACCACAAATTGCTATCCCTGTGGAACATATTAATATGTATTCAAATTCTAAACAAATAGTATTTAAATATAGAATCAGTATTACTGGTAATGTAAAATAATTCCACCAACCTGTGGCAAGCGCCCGTTTTTTCTCAAAGTAGAAACCGACTGCCACAACTGCCGGAACGTAAATCATGCCGAAGCCTATTCCACCGACGACCCCATAAATTATTAATAAAACGGCGAGGTTTGTTTGGTTGCGACAAAAGAACCAGGAGACAGTGAAAGCTGATGCTGCTAAAAAACTACCAAAAATTGCCACCGGGCGGAAACCAAACCGATTTGCTAGTGCCGATACGAAAGGACCTTAGAAAACAACACAATTAATTTTCTTCACTGACATAGTCGCATCCTATAATTTGCATTATGTGTTTTACATACCACCCATCAAATAGAATCCCGCCAAAAGACTCCCCACCCAAGCTACTGTCGAGCTTTCTTTTCTTGATGTTTCTATTATTGGATTCATCATACATCCAAATGAGAATATAATGCCGTCTACAATCATATTGGACAAGAAAGCAGCTACAACGATGACCTAAGAAAAATTTCATTTTTTAAAATTTATTCTTTAAGTATAGTTCCCACATTTGATTTCTCAACTTACCCAACCCCAACCCCCATCTGGAGGCTGCGCTATAAATTCCTGTAAATCAATCTCCTCATCGTTTGGTCCAATGATCTGTAATAACAAATGCCAGCCTTACCATTTATAATTTTGAAATGGTAAAACAGTATTTGGGTAGTAGTATATTATGTAATTGTGGAGGATTTGCAGTAATTACCAAATTCCAATGTTGCGGATTTTGTACAATGGATATACATATTCTTTCTAAAAAAGACATTTTTTGAGAAATCTGATCTAATGCAAATTTGGCAAAAGCGTATATATCTATACGATCACTAGTGAGAGCAATTATTTACTCTAACAATAAGTATCATAAAAACGTTCTGCATCCGGATTTAAATCATATTCACTATTACATAATTGTGAGATTATATTATCTCATGCTTAAAAAGAATTAGGTGTTTAATTATAGAAAAGAAATGAAATTTATTTCATTGATATATAGGTGGGTAAAGGTACGTTTCTAGGCCCGATTTTTATTTTCTGAATGTTTTCGTCGCATCTTCCCATATCATATATATAATTCTGGTCTGACTTTTTCTTAGCCTACTTGTTCTCCAGTCGGTAGCTTCGATGGGGAGAAATTCTTTTCTTCAAAACTACATACTTAAGTATTAGCTTACTAAATATTAGCTGTAATGTGAGATTTCTCGAGGCAGAAATTCTGGTATTTACTTCGCTGTCAAGATTATTGCTTGCCAAGATAATTTATTTGTGGCATTAGTAAACACTAAAAATTGTTACATTAAAATTGGTGTTCAAAGCTCACTTTAGTCGGAGGGGCATCTGGATCACCGATGAAGAAGCTGGCCTTTTTCGAGCCTTGTTCGCCTGGCAATTCATCCTCTTGACTTGTCGTGGATTTTGCCATTGACATATTTGTGTCTTCTCGCTCCATGTTAGTTAAATTTAATTTAAAATGACCAATTCATAGGTAAAAATGGTCTAAATAATCGGTCAAGTACTACAAAATTGTCACTTTTCATCGTTACAAAAATGTGAACTTATTCAAATATATCACCGTACACTTACTACACATCACCTACTCTCTTGCTGACGAAAGTTAATGTGTTTTCACAATTGAGTAAGTACAGCTCCACATTTGCGGCACAGGTATAAACGATGAATATAATAGGCCCGCACCAGGTACAGAGATAAGTGCACTTCACTTGTAACAACACAATACTAAAATGGACAAGTGATGCAGTGTACACCTTTCAAATGGAATTTATATGGTATGTACATATTATTTTTCACTGTTAAGTAAGCACGCAAAATCTTTCAATGAAAAATTAGTAATCAATGTTCGATTGAGTTTCAATGTTTCCTATGCAATTACAACTTTGCATGAAGGTTTCGTCGGATGTTATCGGAATTCAAACTGTAATGTTCGATGTATCTGTTAGAGAACGAATTACATGTAGTTGCTCAGCGATCGGTCATGTACATAACTAAGTCATATATTTCGAGACACAATCTTTAAGCGATACAAGCCACAATTTATGGACAATTGAGTTGAAAATTCATAATAAGGTGCTCCAGACAAGCGAGTACAAAATATATATTTCAATTTTCGAAATAGTGGCCTCTAGCTTTGCTTGAAGTCCAGTGATGGCAAGTTACATTACAGTTGCGTTAGCGTTACTCGTTACAAATTTTCATTTGTAGTGTTATCGTTTCACGCTACTCGTTACAATTTTTCGTTTCCACGTTATCGTTACACGTTACCCGTTACAATTTTCCCTATGTCGCGCTACCGTTACACGTTACAATTTTTCATTTATAGCGTTACAATTACGCGTTAGTTACGTTATTAACGAATAACGAATAACGCGTAACGAAGTTACAGTAACGCGGCGTTACACCATTACTGTTGAAGTCTCCCGCGACATCGTTCAATGAAAGCACACAGAGATTCCATGGGAAACAGGTCCCATTCTCTCACTGTAGTGGATTTCAAAGATTGCAAATCATTCAGAAATCTTCAGCACACTCTCCTCTCCAGTTCTCACCATATGGGGTAGGCAAGCGGATTCAAATCCGGTCACGCCGACCATACTTTTTCAAGTTCGGAAAATTAACTTTTAGCCAACTTTGAACGATTTTTGCTCTCTAGCTGGAGAAGAGTCTTGCTAACTTCCCCATCAAATGGGATTGATACAAATGGCTTAGCAATTGGATCTAACACAGGTTGCTTTTCGGTCAAACTTCTACCCGTTGCCTCATAAAGTGCACATCGGTCTTTTCCATGCAACTTACCCCAACCACACCATTCAGTGGACAGGATGGTAATGGTGATCTCTTGATGATTTTCGGGCTCTTAATGGAATCTCTGACTTCTTTCGACATATACCTATCCTTTTGAGTCTTAAATGTTTCTTCAACTGTAAAAATTTTCGTATCATTGAAAAGTGTTTACCTCACATTTTCTCCTGTGTACCCACGTACCTTCTCCCAACTCCGAATCGGCCGATCTTCTACATTAAGCTGACTAAGGAAGTGGCAAGTGCCTCATTTGAAAGCCCTCATATGTAGGTCATCCCTCAATGCCATAACCATAGTTTTATATGACACGTTCATCTGGTAGGTCAAGTTCTTCGCTGTACATCGAGGATTTCTTTGAATTCTCAGTCTGACTGCTTTGGGCATGGCTGGAGTCCGTTATGTGCGAGGCCGTCCAGATATGTTACTGTCATTTGTAGCTCCAGTAGTCTTGTGTTACCTTTGTACCACAGCGTCAACAGTTCAGCGTTTCACACCACCATTTTTGAGGGCTTTGAAATTTTCGTTAGGCTTCCTTCCACCCAAATTTTGTTGAATTATTAATGCACAGTCACTTCGGTAAACTCCCATTTGTGCCACAGTATACTTACACATCTTACACATATACTTCCATGGAGTTATTTGTTGGTAATTTCAAGGGGAACAAATTTAGAAATACCACGGCAATGTATTTCAAAATTTGTGGCATCGGTATCCCGCGTAAAGGTTGTCTCGAAATGTATGACTTAGCTAAGTACTTTCACTGCAACTATGCCAATTTTGTGTGCAAAGAGTTTCCCCTTAATAATGACAATTTTGACAGATTTCAAAGAATGAACAATTGCACATCGAATTAATACGCCAGTCTCAGTTCAGGGTTAGTTTTGCATAATACACTTTATACATTTACTAGCATGCCTTTAGAACACTCGATTTAATTTGAATTGTTCATACTGCTTATATTACTTTTTCCCAGTTCCACAGCAAATATAATCTAGGTTGCCGCTGCAATAGTTTTTAAAGTCGTACTTTTCATTCTGTACATTATTATTATCATTATTCAAATTCACATTGGTGCATGAACTGGTGTTTTTATATTGCTTCTTGGCTTTACTATCTCCAAAAGCAGTATACATAATATTAATATAATGATGTTTGCTCTCTTTCCATTGATTCCATTCCAATCATCCCAATGCTCATTGGCAATTTTTTGATTCCGCTGTTATTGTATGATTGAAAATTGTGGTATAAACAATCTGTGCGTGTATTTCCTCCTCTTCTCTGTATGAGTGAATCGAACAGAGAACTCTGTTGTTGATGTTTGTCGTTATCACTGTAATTTGTTAAGCTGGATTGAAGCACTCGTACATTTAAGAATGCTTTTTTGTGCACTCTAATGTGTGTAGTAAAAGTATCATATGTGTGATATATCGTACATAATATTTGTATCGATTAAGGAGTACGTTCATTATGTCAACAAGCCATTACAATTAAATAGCGGACAAACTCAATCACTTTCGAGTCACTCGTAAGTTACGAGTGATCTTTGGTACTACACTTGCATAGAATTCGAATCAACATTTGAATTCTTCACAGAGGTTTCAATGATAAATTGTTAATATTAGTGATAGAATTTATTGAAATCCAAATTTAAAACCTCCAACAGGGAAATGAGAGATTTGAGAAAATTCCACATAATCTAGCATTGCATACAAAATGTACGAAAAGGACATTAAATAAAGTGGCTAAAACAAAGGGACCGAACTTATTGAATGTGAATGGGTTCTTTCGAAAACCTTATACAGATAACACTAAATAGCTTTTCAGAAATAAAAGGTGGTAATGATAGTGATGGTGTGGTTTTGAGAGACAAAAATGTATAAAAGCAAAAGTAAAGTATACTCAGCCTGCTCTAACACTTCTATTCGGGTTTCATTCTCACTGCACCCCATATACAACAAGCTACCAATGCATCACTGTAAAAAACGAGAAAATCATAATTAGTTGTCTTATAAAAAGGAAATGAAACCAAAAGTATAAGCGCAAAACGACGCTGACGATGTAATTATGCCATAATTGGAATTGTTTTTAAGAATTCATTTTAAGGTTTTAAGTGGGGCTTCATGTGATGTGAATATTAAGTGATTTTTGTTATTTTAGTTAGAGAGTACTTCGGGATCTTTAGCTACTTATTTAATCTCAAGTAATTATGCTTAAAATACGGCTGTACGTGGGTGATAACAATAATGGTTGAAAACAACTAATTGAATGGAGATCATCAGCAGTCAGTAGAAAAACACTTCTAGTGGTGATCTGTGAGTGTCAACCGTTGCTGATAGAGAAAACATGGAGTGTAATTATAATATAAAGTGTACATAATTCAACACTTGAAAATTACATACCAACATTGCTGTGGGTATATACGTAGAAAGATAAAGATTGCAGTGAGGGTTATCAAAAGCAAATAATAATGAGTTTTAGTCTATTCAACTATGTATATTTGTCTTGCCGAGTGACTCTATCTCAGTCAATTGTCAATTTTATGAAAATTTCTCACTTCACATAATATTCACATTATTTACTTGGACTTGACAATAATATTACACATACATACACAGCAGCAATGGTTTTGATGAATGGTTTCGTTTCATGTTTCTGCAGAAGGGAAAAATGTATTTGGAGATGCTTTTCAATGCGATTTATTTACTTTAGTTTTTTTAATGCATCTGTAAACATAGGGCAATATTTAGAAAGTAAGCCTTTACCCTACATTTTATACTTATTGGAAGATTACTTATTGGGTTGCTTAGATGAGTATTTTGGCTTTGGCTTTCACTGAATTCCTTTCGCTGTGCACTTTGTGAGATATAGAGATAGATTCTCACGGATTTATATGGATGAAATTCCGGAAGACTGTATGGTTAATGTCAGTACAGATATTCTATTTTTATTTTTCACAGGTATAGGAACTCACAATCAAACTGTGACAAGGGAGTCAGTAAAAAAAACTCCAATAACTTATCAATCGTGTTCAATATGTGGCCTCAGTCAAAGTTATCGCTGAATTCCGTGTCGATATATATCCACACGCATCTCATTCCTGTTTTAGTAATATACATAGAATGCTGGCTGATGTAGTAAGCGTAGTGTTAGTGTACATTATTTACTCCAATCAAGGTTTAAATTCCCAAACAGCTAAACATTGATTATCAGAAAATTCCAGATTGAATATTAAATGATGTAAAGTAAATGAATTTATCCTGTACCTTGTATACATGCAGTTTGTATAACTACTTTTACTATCTTCCGTTTCGATTCCACCACGAGGTGTAGTTATCAACATGTATGTTGATGTTTGTAAACAAAATATGAATCCAATCATTAAACAATCATACCAATAATAATCGTACAACCGGTTCATTCATGAAATGTGTAAATTCTTTTATTACAAAATTAACTAAACTCTCGTTTCAGAAAGACACCTTAAAATACTAAAGAATCATACTATGACTATGACCAATCATGGTTGAAGTCGAAAATTACCTTCTAAATTAAGCAAATACTTAATGTTAAATAGCCATTTTTTTAAATGAACGAAGAAGTTTTGATGAATGGAATTCTTGAAAAAATAAAAAGGAATTGCCATTAAAAAATAAAGGAATAGCCATTAGATTTTTCAATTAATCGTCAGTTTTTAACCATTGAATCCTCATTTGAAAACACATGAATCGCCAGTAAGTCAAATTTTATACACGAGTCAAATAATTGTCTGTTTTGTGGAATATTGCATATATTACTGAAGTAATTATGCTTTTGTAATTCCTTTTGGTCTGCCTCTTTTTATTATTTGTCCAAGTGGGATACTTTTGACGGAATCAGGAAATGTGTACAAGTTACGCGTTGACAAAAAGAGCTCAAATCCCATTTTCTTACGCTGCACTGCTATACCGATCATGGGTTGATAGGCAGCGTTCAAATAGGCCCCGTTGCCCCTTTATATGTTAAGTTAGGGTTAAGTTAAAAAAAGTTAGGTTAGTCTTAACATGTAAAGGGGGGATATATAATGGGGCAACATTACAGCAGACTTCTTTAGCCTTGATCAATACACTAGTGAGGCTTTAAAAGTTTCATTCAAATATTCATTGCACAGAGGCACGGAGTATACTTATTTTGAGTTTGCATATCTTTGTCACTTTTGCATCTAATGGCTAATTCCTTTATACCTACTGGCTAATTCCTTTATACCTACTGGCTAATTCCTTTATACCTACTGGCTAATTCCTTTATACCTACTGGCTAATTCCTTTATACCTACTGGCTAATTCCTTTATACCTACTGGCTA
>JABASC010003134.1:0-15117 GCA_019776185.1 Plutomurus gul
AACCCCAGAAGATAATGTAATAATGTGTACAATAGTAATAAAAATAACCTTAATTTCCTGCGCACAAAATATTTACCAGCCTGATTTTGTTTATATTTGAGGGGGATAAGAATTATGATCTCTATACATGGGCGAATTTTGGCCTATAAATTGGGAATCATTATTGCTGGACAGGGATTGCTCCTCCTCTTGGCCATTGCTGCTTCCAAAGCCTCCTCCTAAACAAGATACGATAAGCTTGATTACACACTATGTGAAAATTTCGTAAACTAGCATTTATGTTCGCAAACCACTAGTAGTATCGTTACAATTATGTTTGTGAGAATTACCTGATGAAAAATTTGGCATTTGATTAAGGAATGGGAAAGCAGTAGAGCTTCTTCTCAAAAGCAAATGAACACTTGTCCCACCCGTTGTGATTAGATTAATGGCTTGTTTATGAACAATTCCTTGTGTGCTTATCCCATTTATTTGTAAAATTTGATCTCCAACCTGAGAGAGGGATTATTCATATTAATGCATTACATTATTATTATTTATAAGACTATGAAGGGAAAACACTGAAATGATGAAATTGGAAAGTTGTGGATTTTTACCTGCATACGGCCATCAAGAGATGCTGGACCATCTTCAGCAAGTCGTAAAACAAACAGAGGCATATTTTGAAATTCTTTTCCTCCACGAATAGAAAAACCAAAACCCCTGGCTCCTCGATTTAAATGAACTGAAAATACTTGCTCTAAGCTGTCAGGATAGGACGACGAGCCACTGTGACTGTAAAAATATTTTCAGTTGGAATTAGTTATTTAAATATTAGACCAACAAGTGTAGCCTGGTTAGTCGTTCATATATAATTTATACAGTGACAACGAGATATTCTTTGAATATTTGTATCAACTAATAATATTACTTTGAACTGAAGTGAACTGGATGGCTGTCCGGAGAAATAAAGGCTGTTCCAATGTCGTAGCCTTGACTTTCTTTCAAGCTGAGATTTTCTAAATCAGAGGGTGTCATCATCATATTTACATGAGATGGGTGTCCGGGTGAAAGTTGGGAAGGATGAGTTATGCTGTTTTCAGAGTTTAAGCCCACAGGAAGTACACTAAGGGTTAGTACTAGTCCCGATTCCTTTATTAACTGCACAACTTGACTGTGATGAAGTTGAGAAATGTCGATCTGATTTACTGCAAGGATTTTATCACCGACGTGAATCTGTCCACAACGATCGGCCGGACTTTTCTCAACAATACGACCTTTGAATGAAAATATGAATAATTATAACCTTATTTTGATTTGTAATATTTAAACGTATATTCTTGTGATTATCCTCACCAATTGTGGCTCCAGCTTTAGTGGCACTAGAAATAATTACAAAACCGAATCCTTCCGTTGGTTGACGCTTGAGGGTTACATGTAGCGTAGGTGTTCCCGAAGGAGAAATCGCGGGAGGAGCAACAGACTCTGCCACAGCAGAGGTTCCATAGACAGGCCTTCTGATAGACAAAAGCACCCTCCCTAGATTGGCGGAGCGAGTCATGAGTTGAACCACGGAATGGTGGGATGCTCCCACAACTGAAACTCCGTCAACGGCGAAAAGCTGATCATTGCTTCTTAAGCGACCATCTAAAGCAGCCGCTCCCCTTGGCACTATGTGACCCACTGACACTTGAGAGCCTTCCTCCGTGCCACCAACAATTCTGAATCCAAAGCCTTCTTCTCTTCTTTGTAATTCTATTGTCATTTCTACCCATTCTCTGAAAGTACATTGACGAAATTTATTAGAATGCTGTTATTTGTTAGACACATAAATATGTATGCATTACGTACAATAGGTAATATTGAATGTTGTTAGTTTTCATTACCTTATTATTGGGAGTTGGTTGAGATCGTTGGCTACAACACCAGCCTCACTATTACTCATCCCCACAGAGTTATTTGAAAATCTCTCTGATACATATGAATGTGAATTTGGCATTGAATGTGAGACGGGTTGTTGATTATCCCCATTCATAAGACCTGGTTGTCCATTGAAATGACTAACAGAATCCATAGTCGGAGTTTTGGGTCTCTCGGGTAAACTGTCCCTCAACCTTGGACGTCCACGACCCAGTTCAGCCGTTGGGGTTTTACTACGAGGAGAGATTGCCGGTTGATGCGACATCAACCTTGAGTCGGAATAATGGTTGGCAGAATCTGTAATACAAACGATACCTGGTTAAACTGTACCCACACATTATAGCATTAAACTAGCTACTACTCTACTACGCGTGACTAAGAATATTGAAGAACTGTACTGAATTTATGGTTGAAATGTGGCTGGACTTGAATTCTTTGAATTGTTAGTGACGCTTCTCTTCCCAACGGAAAATCCTTTAGCACTTGAACTACTTGTGTATGACTGAGACCTCTGAGGTCAATTCCATCTATTGCTATTAGGCGGTCTCCCTCCTCCAGACCTCCGCAATGAGAAGAGTCTAAAACCTTCTTGACCTGAATTTTGAGAAGCATTTCAATTAAAATTCAATTCATTATCAGCATTCATATTATAGAACTAAAACACAAATGTTCGTCTGTATTTTCCTACTTTTTGTCCGGCAAGACTATCTGCAATTGTGAATCCAAATCCTGTCGGTCCTTTCGCGATTCCAACACTTAGAAAAATTCCTGTTTCAATAAGAGGATGTTTTGCCATTCCTTTTTCAGTTCTTGCATGAGATGGAGAGTCTAACAGTAAATCCACACTGGCTGGACGACCATTATTTGACTTTCCATAACCAATTCTGTCGGCTGAAAGCTCGGGAAGGGAATGTGCAGAATGAGCGAGGCTATCTGGTGTTGATGGTCTGCCTACCCATTCTAAATTTGGCCTGAAATTACAACGAAAGAAATAAACAGTCATGCAGTTACTGAATGGATACATTTTATGTGTTCAGCAATAAACATGTGGTTCACACATGCTGCGTCAAGAAAACAGTGCGTATCTACCTTTTATCACCGCCTTCTATTGAAGCTACTGGTGCTACAGCTACGGTAGTGACGATTTCTGTGTTCGGATCGGCTGGATCAAAAGGAAGAGGATAGCCTCGACAAATCTCCAGCTGCACGTCTTCACCAGGGGCGATACTTTGAAAAATTGAAACCATTTCTTGGTGTGTGTGACCGAGAACACAACGACCATTGACTCGTACTAAAACATCCCCAGTCCTCAATTTTCCATCTCTCCAGGCAGGACCATCAGTCACGACAGATCTATAAAAAATGGAACTACTCATTATGCTATATACATTACGTTATTGGAAAATTGTTAGTCTGCAAAAATACGCACTTGATTTGCAAGAATTCGTCCAGGCCATCATCGTCATCTCCCCCAACAATTGTAAATCCTAGTCCTCTTGAGGACTTGATCAATGTCGTCAGAATTCTTTCACCAACAAGCTGCGAAGGATCTCTGGTAAAAAAACGAAGGGAAGGTCTCTCCATAGACTTGACACGTAAACCGCCACTGTTCATACTTGGCACTGCAGAATGATTCATATTAATGGGTGTATTGGGATTCGAACTGTCGTGGGGATCAGACAACAATTCAACTGGGGTTTTTCCACGTGGAATCGAAAGTCTACTACGATTTGTGGGTGTTGATGGTTTTGGTAGTGTTAGGGGTGCATTAGAATGGGACGGTGAAGGGTGAAGATGGTGCTCACTGGTAGAAAACTTACTATCATCGTCATCATTGCTGTCATCACTGTTATTAGATTTACTTTGTTTTGCTTGTATCACTGGATTTTCAAATTGAGTACGTCTATTAACATGGTCGATGTAGTAAGTGCCATAATGTGGGTCTTCGATTCTTTCCCAACCAAATGGAAGTTCGTTGTCCGCACAATCTTCTAAAGATAACTTTTGAATTCTTGATAAGCGAGGATCTAGCCAATGTGAAGTACCCGTGTTGTGACTGCACGATAAAAATTAGAATGTACATTTAGATGACAGCAACATTTGTCTATCACATACTTGCTCTTATGACTTGCTATTAGTCAGATTATGTGAAATGTGTACACCTCGTAGAAACACTTTCTACAAACTATGTGGACTCTCTCACATATCTATTTTAAGAAGAGTGCATAAAAGCAAGTAGTTGATGCACAGATAATGCAGTTGAAGTGCAAGTGAAATGAACTTACTCAATGAAGTATACTTCTCCCTTTTCCGTGTAAGACAACTCCCAGTTGGCAGGCAATGGACCAAGTTCATCAGGCGGAGGAACACGATGAGACGATGAATACGTGAGTGGAGCAGGATGAGGTGGGCTATTTATATTAGGAGAGGACGGCTCATCATCACCTGCTCCCAGGGCTTCTACGTTGGAGCGATTCCTCCTACGTTTTCCCTCCGAACTGGGATGCATGCCCGGTAATATCGTTCCTTTACTACTTTCACCAACAGACTGAAGACCGTCGGCACTTCCCAGCTGCGAATTGGCACTTCTCATCCGATTTGCCCATGGCTTCGGAGTTCCGTAGTGATTGCCTACATGTTTAATGTTCAGTTGTTAAAACAGAATGCAGTCAATGCAGCGACAAGAAGACAGACGCATACTTTCACAACCACAATAACCGGAAGCTAAGCAGATAAACACAATAAACTTACCCGCGTACACTCCACTCTCTAGCAAACTCCCGTTCCGTTCCAATTCCATGAATTCTTCAACAGACAAAAACGTGTAGTCCACACCAGGAATCTCTCCTGGCCTTGGGGGACGTGTTGTCACTGGAACTGTTCTCAAATATAAGTTGTCTCTAACTACGCCCTGAAGGGCATGATCAACTGATCCTTTTTGAAACCTTGTATTCAAATATGACCGCAGTTCAGGCCCCAGAGTTCCTTTTAGCACAAAACAAGCGGCAATAAATAATACGACAACAGTAGCATGCAAATTAGAATTTAATTATTTATTTAATACAATAGATTTGCATTAAGGAAACTTACCTCTGGGTGCAACAGTTAAAGTTACGGAATTTCCTCGAAGACAATGATGTAACAGAGACAACACGTCAGCTTGAGTGTAACCAGCGACCTAAAACACATTAAAACCAATTTCATTTCATTATCAAATATCACACACCAGTAAGTGAAGCTTACTCTCTTTAAACCATGTTTAAACTGTTTCTAAGCCGCCTGCACAAAACTCTGCTGCTTTACTATTATGACCAAGGATTTCAAATGTCCACACATGCTGAATGGAACAGACAGAGACATAGATATAAAATACGTAGTGCGGCACCGCACCCATTATCTCATGTTTACATTTAACTACCAATGTTGGCTACAATATCGATACATGACTCATGTCAGAATCTTTAAGAAACACAGTCAGCTCATATAATGCAAATAAAAACTTGACTACATATCTAATCACATTGTGCTGATTATTTCAAATGTAAGAGTATAGCTAAATAGTGCATACTCTTCATACTGTCGCAAGAAACGTCTCTTAAAATAAATCGTCTTGAGCACAGATCAAATCCTGAAGCCGACAATCAGGAATACAGAAGCATTCATTTGGTTTAACGACTTTGAATGTTCTTTCTTTCCACCGGTTATGGTCATAAATGCATATGCCCAATGCTGTATGTTATAGCAATTCAATATCACCACTATTTGAACTAAATATAAACAAACATTAATTGAGACAAGACGACGGTGTCTCTTCAACGTCTGGTAAACAAACGACCAAACTCCAGTACCATGTATTCCCTGTAGCCTCCTTATCATGTTTTTCTTATTATTCTTTTTGCTTCTAAAGTCTACTGAAGTAATGATTACACCATAAAGAAAAACTGTCGAATTTCATGACGCATAAAGCAGTCTGTCTGCAACACAACTACAACATTCTACAGAATAATGACTCGAGTTCTGTTTTTACTGATCGACATTTCGTTTCATAAATAGAAAGTAAAAAAGGTAATATTTTTCCGGAGGAACTGACATTAACTAACTTCACTTTTATTCAGCGTATGTATGCTAAACTTTATTGGCATTCATTAAATTTGTCAATTCAAGGGTAATAAAGATAACTAACTTTAAAAATCACCATGCCAACATACTATTTTCCACATTTATGATCCATTAGTGTGAACTATTATTATAGTGTAAAGCATTCGATAAAAATACATCAAAGATTTTTTGAAGTTGAACAAAAATGGAAATTGTGTGCAATCATGACTAAAGTTATGTCCTCTCCAAAAAGAAAGTGTTGAGTTTAGCTCAGCCTTTCTAAATAATTCTTATATGATCAGTCAAATGCATCTTTTAAGACGGTCTCATGAATTTTACTAATAAACTGATAAAAACTTGATTACAAAAGGCTGAAAGGCTTTGATTACCTGTTGGCCCTGGATGTCTAGGATAATGTCACTAGGTTGTAAATATCCAACAGCAATCCAACCGTTGATATCCGAAGTAAGTGTTCCAACGAAGGCGAATTGACCATTTTCTGAGCCACCAACTAATTGAAGTGGTACAAGAGCGTTATTCGTTGAATCATCCAAAGCACCGTTATCATCATCTTTGGGGAGTCGATTGTCAAAGCCTATGGACGGGGGTGCGAGAACGACTTGTCGAAGGAGCTGACTCCAATGTCCTCTACCATTTCGGATCTCTTCAAATAAATCTCTTTGTTCGTTGGAATCTCCATCGTTTGCATTGCTGTTGTTGTTCTGGTCATTGATGTCATTGGTAGTGCCATTGATGTTTCTACTGTTAATTGTTGCATTGAGACTTCGGTTTAGTAGATGAGTATTGTTATTCGGACCATCATATTGGCTATTATGGCTATCTATAGTTGGTGGGGAAAAATACTGAATTTGGGACGACGGAAATGACGACGACACCAGTCCACTGTCCGGCATGACTACCGAGCACTTCTACCAAATCATCTATTTCCACTTTAACAAACGTTCTGAGGGTTTCACTTATTTTTTCCAACTGAACGAACACAAAATAACTCCAGTTTCAGTCTCTATTGCAGAAAACTGTGTGGTACACTTTTATATGTTCATTACAAATGTACATAGAAAATACAAAAATACCGTCATTGTACTCACAAAGTTATCTAAAGTAGAATTTTCCTATCACCTATCATGTAGACATATATTTGATTTGATGGTTGCTTTACAAGTAGGCCACGGGTTGTAATCAGACAGCACAATTCTCGATTGCCTTTCCGTATCAATACCTTAGTTTGTTAATTGTCAACGAGGTGCTTTTCAGTTTACAGATGATATTATAAAGTAAGAATACTGACATGAGACGCGTTCTAAACTAGAGGAGCTTATGTAATTTACCTTTAGTAATAAAATGTGTATGAATTTGTCTATTGTACTTATGAATTAAAATACTCTGTGGGTATTTTACTTACAGTTAGGTGTAACAAAAATTATAAAATTATTTTGTGAACAGGAATACTGCGAACTTTGAACGATCCCAATAATTATATCGGTTTTTAATATTTTCGTTCGTGTCTGTACATTTCAGAGCTACCCAATACCTAGCCAAAAACTATTTACAGTCTCTCATAAAGAAATATATATAATTAGTTCCATTATTGAAGTTTATCAAGAATTTCACTATGGAGCTGATTAATAATGCACTCTGTTGTCATTTGACGGACGGAACGAATTCACAAAATGCCTGTCGGCTTTTCTGGACAGAAAATTACACTGTGTGAGGAGCACTGTTCTGCTATGAAAGTTTTGACCGACCACTCGATCAATTTTTTGTCATGAATTCCTCTGCTTTGAATGGAGTTGAAAATATTTACCAAGAATTCATGCGTGAGTGGTAGTGGTGCTTATCCATTATCGCACCGAACTTGGCTAATACTCTTTGTAGTAGAAGGAATACGAAAAGCATCACAGGAAGTCCTTAAAAACTTGAGTTTATATTTAGTCACTAGAAGATTATGCGCCATCAATTGCCAAAGTCAACTGATTTCTGATCCATTATGTTATTTATATAAATAATCGGACGGATAAATTTGAATTTTTTGGAAGCTTGGGATTTTGGCTTGAATAAAATCGCTTTCAATTCGGATTCGGAGTTTGGGAGACATTAGATAGAGGCACTTGAATTTTTTCAATTTCCATCTTCTATCTTTCCACAGAGAGGATATTCCTTTGATACTGATGCGAGGCTCAACCATTTTAACGATGACATTACGAACTTCAGAATCACATACTTGACACTTGACAACTACTAGGTAACCGATACTTGTAAACAAAAAATACTGTCACATTAACAAGTATAATGTTATGACAAGTCAAGGCAGAGGATAAAATAAGATTAAGGCACTACCGACTACCGACCGAGTAATCTTTTGACTAAGCATCGGTTATTTAACGTTCTTCATACATTCGAAGGTTTGTTGATGACGAGTTTTGCCAGCTTCCGCGACTATGTGTCATCGTCACTGTTTAAGTAGGCGCCTGTATTGGCCAGCACCAGCACACATTTGCCAATTTTGAAGCAGAGCATTATTGTATAAGTGAACGTTAAAATTGGTAATATATATTTATATGTTCAGCCAGCGGTTTGATGTAAAATAGATTCATTAGTGCTGAACTTGCAGAATGCAGTTAATGCGTTTGAAGAGCCGTTGTGTGTGATTGTCCTCGTCGTAGTGCACAACAAATTCTCTAATAATAAATCCATCACGACACTCAATTAGGAGGAGTAAACATTGATCATCAATCCAGAAGATAATATGAATAGCTCAAAGTCAACAGTAACTGTTTGGTTGTTGTAATTATTTTATGATAAGAACTAAGCCTGCGACAGCACAGCACGCAAAACAAAGTCAGTATCGTCTCGTGAACACAGTAGTTAGGAAAGTAGGTCCGAGTCCTACATTTCGAATTTCCAACACAATACCATAGTACACTCACTCACTTTCAGCACACACACACACACACACAGATTAGTCCAATTCAGTTAATTCAGCTTACTTTTCTTATTTTAACAGGGCAAATTAATTAGCCGTTGACTTTGTTTCTGCCGTCCACTGCGGTATTTGGTTTTTCAGTTAAACGTGCACCTTTTAATTTAACTTAACCTCCGTTCATCCTATTTTCACTGGTCACACACCGAGCTAATTGATATTTGCAAGCTGTATGTACATACAACATGAAGACATAAATATATGCAGTATTCTGTGATTTCGTTGGAGAGCACAATGTATAAATTAAAATTTTGTGTTTTATTGCTTCAAATATTTAATGCACTTGCTTTTTGCATTACATTGTGAGGAAGGGGGTAGGTTACAAATAATAGGTGTATGTTGTAAGGTATGTGACCAAAGTTATTGGATTGGTCCTGCAGATTATGGATTCAATGTTTATTGAAAATTCAAAAAAAGAAACGTAGCAAACAACACAAACCGTATTTCTTGTTGTTGACGACAGTCACTCTGATAGAAAGGACACAACACAAGACTTGCAAGCGTAACACCAATATTTTCCTGTAATATTATATCTGTCAAGAAAAGAACAGAGAAAAGGCAGTCGAGTCATTACATTCTATGTACAGTACATACTGTACACTGAGAGAACACAGTATGCATAGCCAACACAATGTAGTGTGTGTATACATACACAGTATATATATATATATATATATATATATTGGGCAGAGAATTAATGTGGAGAGTCGAGTGGCACAGCAGTGCACTCTAATGTTTACGGTAAGGAAGGGATGATTGTTGTACTTTTAACTAGTCCGTGTTATGCATGTAGCTATTGTGTATATGCAAGGAAAAGGTGACTAAAGGGTTGGATTAGCTCTACAATACACAAGTCAACTGGCATAAAGACGCTGCACACAGCAATGCTCAGGACGATATATAAATGAATAATTCCACTTGTATGCATAGGACAGATTGTGGATAGCCACCAATATAAGTATACACATTTATACATATATAAAATATCGAGTTGATAGTTTCTGGTCCAACAACTATATCCACGCACACGTAGTAGTGAGTAAGTAATAGTAGCTAAAGTTGAGAGAGAGAAACCAAAAGGAGAGACTCTCAGTCAGTCTTCTTGTCGTTTCTGTGGCTGTGATGCGATAGGAAAAGAAATGCCTGTCTATGCTATCCAATGCGTGTAAAAGTAAGTACCTTGTACCCATCCCACCACCAGTGCTTGGACAGAGTTTGCACGGAACGACATGGCAGTCGCAGCAGCCGAAGGAAGGGAAAGAGAGTCCCTCCTTTCTCGATTATACGCACCGTCGCCGAATAATTCACTGTACGTTTAAGCGTGCGAGTCGATTCGAATAAAAAATGCGCCATTCCCCTGATTTCGGCTGGACTGTTGTAATAATCCAGCAGAGCTCTTAAAGATGCAGAAGATGTTTCCCTGTGCTCTTAAGAACCTAAAAGTTCTTTTTTTCTGTCATAAGTATGTTATAGAACTCTGTGAAAGCTCTTCTATGTGTGTCTCTATGCTTGGTAGTGTGTTCTAGATGTGGATGCAGCAGGTCCCTCCACGAAAATGTGGAATATCTACATAGGAATGCTTCCGATTGTCCTGTAGCAGCTCCCACTTTTTTTTTTACTTTTATTCATTTGCTCTGGAAAATATTTTTGATTAAATTCCTCACAGCTAATAATACGACATGCTGTCCAAATAGTTGCGTAATGATTCCCGGTCTTATTGTCGTTTAATGTACTGTCATACCAGGAGAACAGTATAATGGTACTAATGAGAGTAACGAGCAGTTTCGCCATTGTCTTCAAATGTGCTCAAAGAGCATTAGAGTGATATGGCCTTATTAATATGTATAGTGTACGCATTTCTATTTATTTGTAGACACATAAGTCGCATCATGATAATAAATAGCCCGTCGTCAGGAGACCATTGAGAACAGTTTGGGAAGAAGATGACTGTTCTCTGCATTTCTAAAACAAAAGTACGGTTGTAAATATGTATGGGTTGAATTAGAATGTGCATCTGCAATATCAGTTTAGTTAGTCTTATTCTGCTGTTTGTTACTATGTGCACCCATTCTGGTCGAATAGGAATTTATATGACTTTTACTCTAAATACGAGTAAAATACGACGTACTATATAGTCGTCCTATGCAATCCCAAACTATGCATTTTGCCAATACTTAGTTTTTCCGAGTTGTTCTTATTGATATTATGTTTTTTATGTTGCAGTCAGTATTTCCGAGTCGGCTGTTCTCTCACCATTTTCCCCGGCTCACTGAGCGCCGTTTTGAAGAATGTTTTATATGAGGGGGTCATAATGGCAAAAGCAGACAACAAGGAAAACTGTAAGTTCTATTAGAAAATATCATATTACCTTTATATCTGCTTGTTGCAAGCACAATATTTGACTTTCATGCACCACCTTTCCCTTTTTTTAAGTAGCTTTGATAACGATCCTATAGCCACTGCAATTTTATGTGTTTATAGGTATACATTGTATACCAAGTGCTCATTTGGGTAATAAACCAATCTACATTAAAACACACCCCCACCCAGAATTTTTAAATTCTTCTACATGATATGATTGCATACAATTGTATTTTACATGCGAACCCAAAGAGACTTCTGTAATATGGAAAATTGCTTGGCAATCTCGAACACTTGTGCATGAAATGGATCTCTGAGAATTCCAAAAATACAAACAACAAGACAAAATGTTTCAATTTCTTTACACGTTCAGAGTATTTAGGAGTGTTAATGGAAGGTTTTCGTAAGACTTCTTTCTTTTTTTGAGAAGAGTCAGAAATGAAAGCTACTCATTTTTTCAAAAACAATCACAATGGAAATTGAATTAAAGTACTAGTTTGAGTAGTCGTCAAAATTACTATTTTTCCTTGTTTCATAGAATCGACCAGAGAACAGAATCCCCATGAGGTTTGTGTACATACAGAATGTGTTTGAGCTGCACTCCCCGGGAACAGCAAAAAACCCCATATCTCTACAGATTCTACGTCTGGCTTTTTTGTTTACTTATGCAGTAAAGACTGCTTCTATGCTGTGGTTAATATAGTAGGTGATTGTGTAGTAGTAGCGCTTAGAATGAGCTGTTTTTTAAGGGAACGATTGTGATTGTGATAGATACAACATATCGTCAACGGTAGAATACACAATAAAATATCAACTAAGATATCAAGCATAAAATGCACGCAGTGCGATTGAAGGGAGTGTGCAATACGTATGCAATGACGTCTGTAGTGGAGGGGTAGTGGCTGCAGGTATGGGTATACTAATGACTTTGGCGTAGGTCATACATTTCGTGACACGGAGGGGGGAGTCAATGAATCGGTCATTTTTGCAGACGTCGTATGTGAATCATCCCGAAGGATCTTTGTATATCCGTGTGAGAGTCTCTTCTTGCAATGCAAAATGCAATAAAGTCGACAGCTTAAATCTCTTCTCTCTTGAAACTAAAACGACCAAGTGACTAGTACATCGTTCCACCACACAACCGACAAGTGTATGTATGTTGTATTGCGTTGTTGTTTGTAAATGTATATGAATGTACAGATACGCACAGAATGAAAGCGATAAATTTGTATGCAAAAGCATTGCCTACAACATACAACATACTAGGAGCAATTGCAAACCACTTTGTATGGTACGCAAGTTGATGACCAGATTCATACATATAAGACCGAAGCGTACAACAACTTAATATAACTTGTATTTTAAGTTAGACTTTTCACAGTCAACCAACAGTCAACAGTCTAACTCACTCACCTGCTTAGTAAGTAACTGTCTGTCTTCTTATACTGCTTCTATGGTACAACTAATGCACACAGAATACCTTTTTTCAATACGAAGTAGGAGCATGGGAAAATTAGAATTCAGAATGAGAAGCGAAACTATACTAAAGAAGAAGAAACGAAGTCAGGGACTGTGGGGATGACGAGGCCTTCCTCTTCGTCCAAGAGTTGTCGCTCTCATCCACAGTCTTAAAACTTGTATATTTTATGGGGCTACCTCTTATCCGTGGAGTAAAAACCTTTGCGCCTTACTATGTAGGTCTCCTGGCTCTAAAATGTGTAAGAATCTTATTTTCATGTTTTAATTGTAGTTGTACTTCGGTTTAAACAAACAGTCTGTAATATTGAAATGATTCTGAACTAAATACAGATGTTATTATGCTGTACCTCATTCCTGGTAGTTTCAGAGTAAGTTTTATGACCTCGGCATTCAAACTTAAAGCTAGAATAAAGTTTTGAGTACATTTCAATGAACAATTTCAAGAAAGCTTTAAATATAATCGAAGATCTGCTAAGTTTTGCAAATAATAAGTAAACTTGCAACCTTTCCAAGAACAACCATTATGCGCCTACAACAGGGGAGATCCTTTATTTAAGGAGGCCTTCTATAAACAACGATTATGTGACCCCTCCCCCCTTGACACGTGACAAATTTAAGACCTCATCCCCATCCAGGGGACTTTAATGGATACCACACAGTCGAACAACAGAAAATGAATCGGAATTCCATCGGTCGATTCGACTATATTTAATACCAAAACTCTCAAAAATGATCTGGGTTTTGTTCTATTCTGTCATGCAGAACTATTTAGTACGAATAGAGAAGGTGGGTGCATTCTTTACGGAGGCTCCATAGATTTTACATCTTTGGAAAACAAAGTGCGGTACCTGCTAACTAATTGTAAGTGAGTTTATGGGGCATCTGACAAGTAAGTGGTACAATCACACCAATTTAGAACGTTCATGGTGTACCCAGTACTAGTACCCTGAAAGCATTTCGGGGGAGGGATTTCCAAATAATAACAAAGCGTTATTTAATATTTGATTGTCTCCTCCGTATGTGATTCCTAGTTCTACCAGGAAAGTTTTAAGCGTTTTCAGATCCATTCATTCATTAATTTGCTCAATCAGGATATCCTACACAACAATGCGTGAAATGAGCGCACAGAGTGATTGGTATTGATAGCGGAGGTAGGTGGTGGTAGCAGTGGTAGTGACTACAAACTACAATTCTATATCTATGTGTGCATGCCTGTACCTGTGTAATACCTATTGTATAGATTGCAAATTGTAGTTCAAGCAGAAATGATTATAATGGGGATCTCTTAGATACATCCAATATGCATGTCATTGACCACCTGTACCCTCGTCAGAAAATTCTCCCGCTCACTCGTTCCCTCCATTGTGAATTGCTAGGACGCTACCCCATGGTCCCGTATCAAGGGTGCTTGTTGCAAATAACATGTCGCGAAGTACATATATTTTCAATTCGTTCAATCTAACGAAAAGTCACCAACGGACGATTCAGTTGAAAAAAAGATAATGAACCATGCAGGGCCGTACCGCAAATATCCTTGCTTTGTGTGACTTAAAAAGTGAACAATAATATATGAGACATCGTTTTGAACCGTGTTTTCGAATTTATTATTCGATGATGGTAAATTGGTTATACTTAGCTATGGCATATATTCCAAGAAACAGTCTTTAAGGGATACAAGCAACAATTTAAGCACAACTGAACTGAAAATTTATACAAAGGTGCTCCAGATCATTGAGTACAAAATGTATATTTCAGTTTTCGAAATTGTGGCCCATAGCTTTTACACACGCTTGAAGTCTTCCGCGACCTCGTTCGATGAAAGTACACAGGGATTACATGGGAAACAGGTCCCATTCTCTCGATATGATGAATTTCAAAGATTGCAAAGCACTCTGACGTATTCAGCACACTCCGGTTCTGACCATATGGGATAGTCGAGAGGATTCAAATCCGGTGACCCCGACTGTCATTCGCTCTTTCCATGAAAGTCACGAAAATTCACTTTTAGCCAACTTTGAACGATTTTTACCCCATACGATGGGGAAGAGTCTTACTGGAAGGTTCAAGCTTCCCCATCGAATGAGATTGATCAAAGCGTCTTAAAAATGGACTCTAACACATCCTCCAGGTAGTTTTTCGCTCAAACTTCTACCCCTTGCAGGCTGCTATGGAATACTATGTACGACAAATGAAGCGTATGGGTAGTGTTGGTAGCTCGATAAATTTAGTCGGCCTTAATTTGGTTTCGTCAGTCTCATCGGGCAGCCTGGTCGGTCTTT